>JARHVA010010326.1:115000-162500 GCA_037957365.1 Torreya grandis | reverse complement strand
CAAACATTCACATGTATATGCACACGTGCACACATAGACACACATGCATTATTCCCAGCTATATGTATCTTTTGAATTTTTAAATGAATTGGAATTCATAATACCCCATTGAGTGAATTATGATCCTAATAAAAACTTAATATGAGATAAAATAATTTATGAGTATGACTTTACATATCTTATATCTTTTGATTGTGTAATAATTAGAATAGACTACAACCTGAAGATGCCCTAATGAGAATTTTTAGAGACCACTTCTAATACTTTGTAAGGAAGGTCTTTGCATTGTGTAAGAGATTATCTCCTCTAAATATTGGGATCATGTTTTTCAAATTTATAATATGATTTATTTTTTAATTCAAAAGTTATGACTTCAAATACTATTGTGAAAGGGATAGATTGGCTTTGAATTTACGACGCATCATTTAAGAAATATTCTCCACAAATTGTGTATCAAATTATAAGTTTATTTCCTTCTACTCCTAGCAAGTTAAATAGCCAATGAATTATAAACTCTTAACCCAAATTTTTTTCACTCTTATCTTCAATAAAAATAAGAAGCAAAACATTATCCCAAACTTGCTCATTTTTTATAATATTTAGTCATCCAAGGCATTCCACTAGGAGAGATATTACATCACATTATGATTTTTAATCATGACTAACCCATATGTATTAGTTTGGAGACTTTAAATCACTTATTTTAGACCTACACATATGTATGTGGGATTTTAATTTTAATTTATAACATTTTAATTAAATTTTCACTAGATCTCATCATTTTAAAAATTACTTTCTTTGGATACTATGTTAAGTGGGTGACATACATTTATCTTATATTGAATTATGTTTATACTAATAGATATGGTAATGTGTTTCTAATTTAATTTTTTTTAACTTTATTAATAATTATTATGTATAGATACTATTATAATTTATAAATTATATTTTACACTTTTTTAGGTTAAACAAAAATGTTACGATAACTAATTTGTACATGTATTCTAGTATGTCTAGCCATAAACTCTATTTATCAATTTGAAATTAAAATTGCATGTTAGGGAAATAAAAAATAGATTAACTTACTCTTCAATAGTTTTTATAAGAATAACCAATGCATGTACCTTCTCTTAAATAATTTTATAAAACATGAATTAAAAATAGTTTTTAAAAGTCCAACATAACCTGTCATATGCTCGATATTTTTTCCAAAGGATTATTTTGATTAATATAAAAAAAGTAATCTAGAAGAATCCTTAGGAGGAAAAAATTGATCTAAAAATACTTCATATAAAAATAACATATAAATAAATAAATTACATTGATAAAATGGTTGCACATGTCACCATATTTTAGGTAAATAGAATCTACACACAAGAAGACAAAGATCACATATAGACCATATTTGTACATATTATGAAAATAACTTATTTAGGAACATATATCTATGATAAAATATTTCTCAAGTAATTCTTTTCCTTATTTTTATTTTCACACTAATAACATATATATTACCTATTATTAATGCAACTTGTTGAGGCACATATCTCTCTCAAATTTTTTAATTAAAAAACATACATTTACTGATATATAAGTCTATAGTACAATGCTAGTCATACAAAAAAATATGGGTAGAGAAGTCACATCCAAAAATAAAATCCACACCAAGATAAACAAGCCAAGAATACAAAAATAATAGTAAAAAAAATCATAGATGTCCAAACCCTATATCTACTAAACTTCCCTTTTTATCCTTTTTATTTTCAACCTTAGTCTATCGCTCTAAATGTCCAATGGCCATCATAATATAAAAAATATATTAATAACAATATTATTTTGAAGATTAAATAGGAGTTGATACTTATCATATTCAAAATTTTAAGATTCTTGTGATCTCCTATAACATTACCTATAGGAGTTGATACTCATCATTTGCAACATTTGATTCTCTAATAAACTCTAAACCTTTTTTCTTCCTTGTTCCATCTTTAAAACTTTGTGTCTTTTTTATAAAAGT
This sequence comes from Torreya grandis, assembly GCA_037957365.1. NCBI lineage: Eukaryota > Viridiplantae > Streptophyta > Pinopsida > Cupressales > Taxaceae > Torreya > Torreya grandis. Next base: position 160,483 of record JARHVA010010326.1, on the reverse strand, counting down.
GTGCTCATATTTTTTCTAAACTTTATTATTATAATATTGGTCCTTTTTATTTTTTGTCTTGATTCCATGAGGACAGAACCCCTAGATATGGCTAGTTTGGTGGTGAAAATGACATCTAAAGGAACTATTTTCATAATCTATGGTTTGGATATGAAGGAAGTTTTCATGTTTTTTAATGGATTCTATCTTGGAGACCTTTACTAAGTTCCACCTCCACATAAATATGGAAATAGGTAAACAAGCTTTGCATAGCTGAGTTAATATATATCCTAATTAATTTTCTTAGTTAGTTACCAAAGGCTACACATACTGAGGGGTGTTAGAAGGAAAGATGGATATTTGTTAGATAAACCCAAACCATAATTTTGTAAGCCACCATTATTGAGGGATAAAACTATAATAACTAGGGGGTTGTAAAGATACTAAATCTTCCCCAAAACTAAGGTTGTTCTTTCAAAAATATTAAATAATCCTTAAATTTAAAAAATTGAACTATGAAAAATCCTTTAGAACATAAATGGATCACACATTCCTTGGTCTAGACAACATAGACACATTGACGTAAATATTATGCATGAGGCTATACTTCATTAAACCTAAAAATCAATGCATAATATTTAAATTTAGAAATCAACCCAATTACATCATGAAAAAATATCTCCATTGTAGGCATTTCATCTTAATTCTCCAAAATTTATGGAATCAAAAACACTAAAGGTGAATTCAAAGGATCTTTAGGGTAAACTACATATTTGAAAGAATATCTAGAGTTCTATCTCATATAGCCACCAACTATAAGAAACTTAGATGTTATATTGTAGGTGAGGACAAAATAGTTACTGATCTCACTGAAAACTTGTTGTAGAGTGAAGCCACCACCAAAATCTCTACTCACCTACGAGGGTTTTTAATTCATCCTTATCTTATTCTAGGTGTAATTATTTCAATGTCCAAGTTGACTGCTCCTAAAATATTGTCTTTAATTCTATCATCATGGAATTTATGTATTTGGTGTTAGTGTTATCAATACCACTATTATTATTAGGGATGCCCAGGAGAACCTCTACCAATATCTGTATGTTATGGTTAGTATCATCATGAGAATGGGATAATTCATCACACCTAGATTTTCCATCATGAGTGGACTTATTGTTTTATGTTTGGACTCTAGTCATTATAGTAGAGAAAGTTTCTTGAAATTTAGCCTTTTCAATGCAAGTAGTATTATTATATTTATTGTGATTTAATCTATTATTTTGATAAATATTAATATGATTAGAGATGAAAATAGATCAAATTTATGAAACTGGGGTGAAGGTTAACTTGAAATTTGTATCATCAGTCCATGACAAGTCATGCTCGTCTTCATGATATGATACATGTGGGTTTTCTATCTCACCATTATTATTTTTATTCCTAGTTTTATTAGTGATGACCTCTTTTTTAAATACCTTTCTTACTTATTATTGGGTGAATATCTTTTAACAACATAATGATAACAAAATGGTGATTTTAGCCACAGTATGATGAGATAAATCTCTCTTCTAAGCAAGGGGAGGCACCCTTTTATTATTAACTAACACCACTTAATTATTTACACTTATTTACAATAATTTTATCATAGTAGGTATTGTCATATCATCCAATTATATTTTTTCAGAATTGATGTTTAATCACAAACTTTATTCCATTCTTTGTGATATAATTTGAAAATTTGATATCGCTTGATGAACCAAGTATTATCGAGATTCATTTTTGTTAGCCAAAGGAGTAACAAGAATAATACCCGTAGAGTAAACTTAAACTATAGAATATAGTTTAGCACAAAGTCTTCATCTTATTTCTAAAAAATATTAAAATTATCAATGAAGAATAACTGGTAGCCTAAAGTCTCCTCAGTAATTCACTTTCAATAATGAATACAAACCCATTAGTGATATTGCAGCTTAAAGACTTCAAAATCAGCTTCTTGGCACCTTTTGATTTATAGAAATTCACACCATGTTTTAATTAATTACATAAGAAAATGTAATGGAAAATACATAAGAAAATATCCAATTCAACATAAATTTATTTCAACTCATCTGAATGTTCACTTGCTTTCTCATCTATTGATTGACAAAAGATTTACAATTTGAATTTAAAGTTTCAATATTGCGTATCAATTTTGGCAGCACTTCAGTTCTATAGAAATTGGTCATCCTTTTAACAAAGAGCATCATCCTATTTATAGAGAGGAGATATGAAAAAAATAGGAAAAACATAAATACATTGACATATTCATTGACAAAGTCTAATTTGACTTAGGACTATGCACTTTTCCTACATGGAAAATGCACCAAATAGAAATACACATGAAAAATAAAAAAAACAAACTAAGTGCCCCTAGACATAGGAATTTCTTCCTTTTTATTCTTCCCTAAAAAATCCTCATATTTATTCAAGATAGATTGGACTTCATTGTTATTTGGGCTAGATCTACTCTTGGAAACAACAAGTATCCTTGTGATAGAATATTTTAAGTTAACTAGAAAATCCTTGATCTTATCCATGATTCTTTGTAGCTTATTCAAGACGACTTGAAATTAAATTAATTTTTTGATGGAGTCCAGCATGAAATTACCTATTTCAGTCTTTGTTTCGAGCAAAGATGTAAATTCTTAAATAACAATCTCCACAAGAATTTCCTGAGAATCATTTTTAACTTGATAGGGGAGTTTTCCAATTTTCTCTGCAATATCTAACATTCTATCATAACACATATCTTAATCTTTGTTGAGATATTTAACTAGATCCTCAAGAACTTATCTTTTATTCTTCATAGCTTCCCTATATTTAATGAACATTTTTCTATTTGGACTGACTTTCTTCTCACCCAAAATCTCTAGTTTGAATTTGTAAAGTTGATTCCCTATATCAATATTATTTTCAGTCAAATCAAAATATTGAGTGAGTTATTTAAGTTTTTGATAAGTTTCTATTTTCATTTCACTCAAGTTCTTTAAAAATCCAATGGTAGAATGCAACATTCGATTACCTTGTATTGTTAATCTCACAATCCAAGCATTGACTACATGACCCTAAGATCCAAATTTTTTTGCAAGTTGAATAGATTTTTAGTATTTTCATGCACAATAGGATCAATGGACATAGAAGGTTGGGTGATTTTTATTAAAGTAGAAGTTAGCTATTCCACTTATATTTTGAGTTCATCTTTGACCTTCTTGTCTTTGTCATATCTCTTAAACAAGGAATCCATTACTGCTTGTAAAGATTCCTTTACACCTTCATGAGTTTATTTCTCAAGATATATCCATCATAATGCATATTATGGTGATTGAATATCTTCAATGTTTCTATCTTTGGGAGGCACTGTAACTTCAACATACTTATGCCTAGATTCAGAAAATACCCTTGACATAGTTTTGGCCTTCTTTGTTATTTTGGGCTTTATTAGGACAAGTTAACCAAGATCAAAATCATCAGGGGAAGAGAATTATTTATTCCTCTTAGGTGTTTGATAAATTAGTGATGGAATAAGAGGAGATGATTCTTCTTGAGTAGAAGAAACCAAGGATTGTGATGTTTGAGGAGGAAAAATGGTTTGTGAAGTAAGTGGAATAGAGGAGGTCTATGATAGTAGAGTTGTCACTAATGGAATAGTGGTTATTATTGGTGGGGTTTGAGTTAGCATGAGTGTTAATTTTAGGTATGACGATATTTTTGACATTAGGGTGAAATGATCTTGAGTTATCATTCTAGTATAAGATGTGGACATGAATTTGTCTATATCTTGTTGAGTGAAGTATCGATTGGTCAGGGATCCTTATGATTTTGTAGGGCTAGGTAAATCAGACAAAGAACCAAAAACTCGATCTAAATTACCTTATGAAAGGACTTGAAAAAGTGTGCCACTAGGAGAAGAAGGTGGAGCCAAAATATTAGCTCGAGAGGGAAAAGAAATAATTGGTATATATGTACTAATGGTAGGAATTGCTAAGCATGCCACCTAAGAAACTACTAATTGAGGAGCTTCGACTATAGGAACTTTTGATTATGTAGACTCAACATGTAGATATTGTTGATCTGAAGGTTTAAAAATTATTGATTGAAGTGATGCCTTACTCACATCTAGTTTCCCTTTTATCTCTATTTGAACACTCTTCTCAACACTAACGTCTTTGTCTTTCTTCTTTCCTTTACTCATGAATGCAAATCTTGGTTTATGAGTGCATGTGGAGGCCTCTTATTTATTATTCATCCTCAATTCCTCACATTTCCTTGTAGTGTCTTCATCATATTCTTCTTCTTATATTGTCATGAAATATTTAAATTTAATACCTTTAGATTCCAACTAGGCATTAATTCTTGTAAGGATGGGTTGAAATCTCTCTCTAATAGATGTGCATTATTTTATAGACTATTGGATTGAAGAAATAGGAGTAGAAGCAAATTTATTTCCTTCATATGAAGGATCCAATATATTTTCATCATCAAAGAGGTCAGTTTGAATGTTGGTTAATTACAGCTCTTGAATTTGATCAATAATAAGATGACTATAATCAAGTCTCCTTACATATTCTTTAGTTCTACATTCTGCCCAAATATCCTCAATTTTTTGCACATGAACATAATTACCTTTCATTTTTTATTTCATCATTATATAATCAAAATATTTTCTACTTTTATACCTTTTAAGGGTGATCCATTACATCTTAGTTTTCATTGTCTTAGCCTTGGGAGTGGTTGAAATGGTGTACCGACCAATGCTTATAGGAAACTTGAATCCTCTTTTATGTGCATCTAATTACTTCTTGTGTACGATCATCATTTGTCTACACATCTCCATTAAAATAAATTAATCACCTGGGTATTTAGGTAGTATGTAAGGTTTTTCATTAAATTCACCTACCCTGATGTAGGTGAAAGTTGCGAACTGAAGGAAAATGTAACCATTTTTGCCCATGCTTGATCTAAAACCCTTTTATTCTTTAATTCTTGTTCAAAAATACAAATGAATTTTTAGAAAAATGCATCACTAACTCTTCTAAAATGTTTGATACCTTCTTTGAGCATCAATTGTGGATAATATTTATAAATAAAAACTTTCTTCCATTCACCAACAATGGCCAGTCCTAGAAAAGTCCTCATGTAGGTTGCAACATATACCAGATAAGAAGTCATATAGAACTTGAGAGAATAAATTACTTCAAAAAGTTGGTGGCATATGGCATCACTAATCTGACTTCACCAATAAACTCCTTGTTTATTTTTCTTAATGATAAAAATGTAGTGATACATCCAATATTGAAAGATTTTGATGTGGTAAGACCTTTGACCCTACTTAGGAGAGTGATTAAACCTCCTATTTATTCCATAAATTCACTTTAGTAAAAAAAAAATTGGCCATCTTGCAATTGAATGCTTTGGTATCTTCAGCCAATTTGCATTAATGTGCCTCTTGTATTTTTAGGGATTCTTGTCATAATATTCCTAGGTTGTTGTCACACTTATATCTAAGAATTCCTTAATTTTTGAAAGGTGAAAAACTTTATCAAAGAATTTGGCATCCAATTGAATTATCACTTTTCCACTAGCATCCTTGATTGACCTAGTTTCTTTATCAAAGTGAGCAGCAATTGTTAAGATGAACTCCAAATCTTGAGCTAACAAATGAAATGTAGTTGATGGGTGTATCTCACTGTTAAGAATAGGTTGCATATGTGCAACAATAAGATCTCTACCTAACCTTTGTAATAACTTGGCCATGTCAACATGACCAGTATTTATGTCTTTAATTTGGTCTACATTAGTATCTACTATAGATGTTGGAAATATACCTTGATATTTACACTTCATTATTCTCTTAGCTGGGGAATCTTTTGACGTTGATCAAGTATCTAAAAAAGATAATTTTAATTCTCTAGAGTTAGCATTTTTCATAATTTCTTAGAAATGGTGTAGGACAATTCTAGAGGCTTAGGTGTAGTTCAGATAAAATTATCTGAACTACATTGGGTGATGGTTTTAGTGTAGTTAAGAGAAAATTCTTCAAAATACACCAAAATGGGTATAGTGTGCACTTAAAAGAATTTTCTTTAGAGTGCACTAGACTACATGCACTCTAGAGAAAACTCTCTAGAGTGCACCAAATGGTGTGCAATGTGCACTTCAGAGAAAATTCTTTGAAGTGCATCAAATGGTGTAAACTTTGAATAATTTTCTCTGAAGTGCACTGGATGGTGAAATGTGCACTTCAGAGATTTTTTTCTGGAGTGCACTAGAAAGGTGATGGAAAAAATGCTCTTTGGTGAATCTTGGAGAATTATCTCTAAAATGTACTAAGAGAGTTAGAGTTTTGGAAATTTGGGGAAAATACTTGAGACAACAATAAAAACCCTAGGAAGAGAAATAAAGAAACTAACAAAAAAAAATTAAAATAGATACTTACCTGAGACACCAAAAAAACAACAACAAGATGATAAAAACCTAGAGAATGAAAATGATCAAATCAACAAATTCAAGGGTGACGAAGTAAAGCATAATCAAGATCAAAAATGGTAGCAGAGTGAGTATTTGTGCTTGAAAATGGTGAAGAGAAATGGTAAGAATGAATTTACATTAGTTAAAATATATATAACAGGGTAATTAATGTGAAATTAATTACTGACATAGTGGTGGGCCCGAGTGCAGAAGCGGAGAAAATCTCTAAATTTGCATGTGCAAAGTCAGATAAAAATAATAATTATGCATGTGAAAATTAGACTAAGTGCAATATAAATGAATTTTTTTCTAGTGCACACAATGGTGTAGTTCGAAAAAAATTCTCTGATTTGCATCAAACTGGAAAAGGTGTAGTTTAGAGAAAATTCTCTGAACTGCACTAGAAGAGAAACTTCCCTTAAAAAATCTTTTTAAAGAATAAAAAAATTTATGAAGGAAATAATTGGCCTCATTTTGGGTTCTTAGAGCTCATGGGCTATGAAACAGACAAGTTTCATAAGGGTTATCCCATGAATTGAGCCTGCTAAATTCAAGGATAATAGGTAGCTCAAACTAGGGAATTTATTTCAAGCATTATTTGAAACACTTGAAGGAAATAGAATCCTAGAACTCTAAGTGCCTTTCTCCATTGGGCCATGGAGTCAAGCAAAAGATGAGACTAACACAAAAATAAAGAAGAATATATAGATATTTACAAAATATACAAAATTATCTAGAACTTCACTGAGTGAAAAGCTTCAGATGTTGCCCACTATAGGATAGTGGTAATGGTCTCCCATATAGATATGCCAAGAAGAAACTATGATCTCCACTGAGTTGTTGAATTAGAAAAGGACCTTTCCATAGAGAATCAAATTTTCCATGCATTCCTTTTGGATATCTTCTTTTGTCACATAAAAGGACTAGATCCCCAACTCAAAATACTCATGATTTAGCTTTCTTGTCAAAAAATTCCTTGATGTGACTTTGATGTTTTATAATATGGTCCACTACCTTTGTACGTTTTTCCTCTATCTCAAGAAGGTACATAATACACTTGTATAAGGAGTTTCTAAATGTTTTATCTTCAATTGCCTTAGCCAATTTGAGAGTGGGTAGTTCTAATGTCATTGGTATTTTTACATTTAATCCATATAAAATTTGAAAAAGAGACACACCAATCACTCATTTGGGAGTAATACGATCAACCCACAATGCATCATATAATTCTTTATGCCAAGTCCTTTGATTATCTTCTACTAACTTCTTAATGATAGTTATCAAATTCTTATTACTTGACTCAGTTTGACCATTCCCTTGAGGAAAATAGTTATAAGTATGAGATAAAATAATCCCATATTCAAAGCAAAACTAAGTTATCTCATGGGATATGAAATAAGAAACATTATTAGTTACAACTTTATTTGGCACACCAAACCTTTTAATGATATTCTCTTTGAGGAAATTGTAAACAACCTATGACATGGTGTGTTTGGTTAGAATTGCTTTCACCCACTTCGTGAAGTACTACGTAGCTATGAGAACATAATTATGAAATCAATAACCCATTACTGAAAAGGTTCATCAATGAATACTGGCTTGAGAGGTAAGGCTGTTAATCTCTCAATCCAAGCATTGACTGCATGACCTTGAGATCCATTTTTTTTTTATGTTGAGTAGCTCTTTCAATATTTTCTTGCACAATAGGATAAATGGACTTATAAGGTTGGGTGTTTTTTAGTAAAGTATAAGTTAGTTGTTCCACTTGAATTTTGAGTTGATCTTTAACCTTCTTGTCTATATCATATCTCTTGATCAAGGAATCCATTGCTACTCATAAATCTTCCTTTGCATCTTCATGAGTTTGTTTCCTAAGATCTATTTGTCCTACTGCATATTTATATGCTTGAATATATTCAATGTTTCTATCTTTTGGAGGTACTACAACTTCAACATACTTATGCCCAGATTCAAAAATTACCCTTGATGTAGTTTTGGCCTTTTTTGTTTTTGGGATTTACTAGGACAAGTTGATTAAGATCAAAATCATCAAGGGAAATAGCCTTTTAATTCCTCTTTGGTGTTTGAGAACTTATCCATGGAGGAAGAAGAGATAAGTCTTCTTGAGTAGAAGAAACCAAGGATTGTGATGTTTGAGGAGGAACAATGGTTTGTGAAGTAAGTGGAATGGAAAGTGGAATAGCGAAGGTATCTGATAGTGGAGCTGACACTAATGGAATAGTGGTTATTATCGGTGGGGTTTGGGTTCACATAAATGTTACTTTCAATTTTGATGATATTTTTGACACTGGGGTGACAGGAGATTGAGTTGTTATTTTAGTAGAAGTTATGGACACAAATTTTTCTATATCTTGTTGAGTAAAGTATAGATTGATCAGGGATCCCAATGATTGTTTAAGACTAGGTGAATTAGACAAATAATCAAAAATTGATCCAAAGTACCTTAGGATGGGACTTGAAAGAATGTGTCACTAGGAGGAGAAGGTGGAGCCGAAAGAGTAGCTTGAGAGGGAACAAAAACAATTGGTATAGATGTACTAATAGAAGGAACTATAGAGCATGTCACTTAAGAAACTACTGATTGAGGGGCTTCAAATGTAGGAACTTATGATTGTGTGGACTCAAATTGTAGAGACTATTGATCCATAGGTTGAAAAATTATTGGTTGAGGTTGTGCCTCACTCACATCTAGTTTCCCTTGTATCTCTATTTGAAAACTCTTCTCAAAATTAGCTTTTTGGTCTTTCATCTTTACTTTACTCATGAATATAAATCTTGGTTTCTGAGTGGATGTGGAGGCCTCTTCTTTATTCTTCATCCTCAATCCCTCATGTTTCCTTGTAGTGTCCTCATCATATTCTTCTTCTGACCCTGTTTTGAAATATTTTAATTTAATACCTTTAGATTCAACCAAGCATTACTTTTTTGCAAGGATGGGTTGAAATCTCTCTCTAATAGATGTGCATTATTTTATAGACCAATGGATTGAAGGAATAGGAATATAAGTAACTTGATTTCCTTCATATGAAGGATCCAATATATTCTCATCGTCAGAGAGGTTAGCTGGAATGTTGGCTAATTATAGCTCTTGAATTTGATCAATAGTAAGATGACTATAATTAAGTCTCCTTACATCTTCTTGAGTTCTACATTATGCCCAAATATCCTCAATCTTGTACATATGAACATAATTTCCTTTCATCTTTTCCTTCATAATTCTATAGTCAAAATATTTTCTACTTTTATAGATTTTAAGGGTGATCCATTGCATCTTAGTTTCCATTATCTTAGCCTTGGGAGTAGTTGAACTAATGTACTAGCCAATGCTTATATGAAACTTGAATCCTCTTTTATGTGCATCTGATTGATTCTTGTGTATGGTCATCATTTGTATGCACATCTCCAATAAAATAAATTTATCACTTGTGTATTTAGGTAGCATGTAATGCTGTTCATTAAATCCACCTACCCTAATATAGGTGAAAGTTGGGCGCTGAAGTAAAATACAAGCAATCTTATTCATTGTTTCCATGCCTGATCTAAAACCCTTTTATTCTCCAATTCTTGCTCAAAAATACAAATGAATTTGTAGAAGAATGATACGTTAAGTCTTCTAAAATATTTGATACTTTCCTTGAAGGTCAACTATGGATAATATTCATAAACAAGAACTTTCGTCTGTTCACCAACACTAGTCATTCCTGGAAAAGACTTCATGTAGGCTGCAACATATACTAGATAAAAAGTCATGTATAACTTGAGTGAAAAAGTTACTTTATAAATTTGGTGGCATATGGCATCACTAATCTGACTTCCCCAATAAATTCTCTACTTATTTTTATTAATGATAAAAATGTACTGATACATCCATTCTTGAAATATATTTGATGTGCGAAGACTTTTGACCCTACTTAGTAGAGTGATTAAATCTCCTATTTCTTCCAAAAATTCACTTCAGTAAAAACTTTTTGGCCATCTTGAAATTGAATGCCTTGGTGTCTCTAGCCAATTTATATTAATGTACCTCTTGAATTTCTTAGGATTCCTATCATAATATTCTTGGGTTTTTTCCACACTTATATCTGAGAATTACTCAATGTATAAAAGATGAAAAAAATTATCAAAGTATTTGGCATCCAGTTGAATTACCACTTTTCCACTGGCATCCTTGATTGACCTAGTTTCTTTATCAAAGTGAGTAGTAACTGTTCAAATGAACTCCAGATCTTGAGCTAACATAGGAAATGTAGTTGCTAGGTGTATCTCACTGTTATGAATAGGTTGCATATGTGGAGCAATAGGATCTCTACCTAACCTTTTTAAGAACTCATCCATGTCAACATGACTAATCTCTGTATCTCCAATTTTGTCTATGTTAGTATTTACTATAGATGTTGGAAATAGACCTTGAAATTTATACGTCATTATTCTCTTAGGTGGGGAATATTTTGACATTGATCAAGTATCTGCAAAAGATAATTTTAAGTCTCTAGAGTTAGCATTTTTCATCATTTCTTGTAAAAGGTGTAGGACAATTCTAGAGGCTTAGATGTAGTTTAGAGAAAATTCTCCAAACTACACTAGGTGACGGTTTTGGTGTAGTTCAGAGAAAAATATTTGAATTGTACTAAAACAAGTATAGCATGCACTTCAGATAATTTTCTCTAGAGTGCACTAGACTACATGCACTCTAGAGAAAATTCTATGGAGTGCACCAAATGGTGTGCAATGTGCACTTCAGAGAAAATTCTTGGAAGTGCACCAAATGGTGACACTTTGAAGAATTTACTCTAAAGTGTACTGTATGGTTAAATGTGCACTCCAAAGAATTTTATCTAGAGTGCACTTGAAAGGTGATAGGAAAAACACTCCTTGGTGCATCTTGGAGAATTGTCTCTAAAATGCACTAAGAGAGTTAGGGTTTTGGAAATTTAGGGAAAAGGCCTGAGGCAACAATAAAAACCCTAGGAAGAGAAATAAAGAAAAAAACCAACAAAAACAAAAAGTAAAATAGAGACTTACTTGAGACACAACAAAAAAAATAGTAAGACGAAAAAAACCTAGAGGATAAAAATGATCAAATTAAAAAATTTGAGGGTGATGAAGTAAAGTGCAATTAATCTCAAAAATGCTGGTAGAGGGAGTATTCATGCTTGAAAATGGAGAAGAGAAATGGTAAAAATGAATTTAGTTACCGATGTAGTGGTAGGGCCAGGTGCAGGAGTGGAGAAAATATCCAAATTTACATGTAAAAATTCAAATAAAAATAGTGGTCCTGCACATGAAAATTAGACTAAGTGAAATATTAGAGAATTGTTTTGCTAGTGCACACAATAGTGTAGTTTAGAAAAAAATTCTCTGATTTGCACCAATCTAGAAAAAGTGTACTTTGAAGAAAGTTCTTCGGACCACACTAGAAGATAAACTTCCCTCAAAACCTCTTTTTAAAGAAGAAAAACAAATGTAAGAAGGCAATAATTGGTCTCATTTTTCATGCTTAGAGCTCATGGGCTATGAAACAGGAAGTTTCTTAGGGGTTATCCCATGAATTGAGCCTATTAAATTCAAGGATAACACTTCTGAATTCCATAAATTCAATAAAATGTTATTCGGTGCCTTGGAATTATCATCTACATTATCATTTCTCATCAACTTAAAAAAGAGAGAGATGAAGACAACCAAGTTGACTCTTTAGAGATCCTTGCTTCAACTTCAAGACTTGTATTTTCCCATATTGATGTGCATCTCATTAGTGTTGAATAAATATATATTTGTGACCCTTTTTCAAAAAAATTCTTAAATTTGGGTCCATGGGAGGATGGATCCAATCCCATTCAAAAGAATTTTTTCTTTAGTTGGGTGTTCCAAAAGTTCTTGATCTCATTGTTGGCTTTATTTGGTATCTGCGAAGCTATTAAAAACCACCTTAATAGTTCAAAAATATTAAAATAAGAGTGTAATTATTCTATTAAAAGATTAAGAAAATATATTTAATAATGAGTGCTTTCAATTTTTGTTTACTTAATTTTGACAATAGTTATATTATTAGTTTCCTTAAAGGTACGAGTTATGCTCAAAGGGATAGTATTAGAGAATTTTATAAATAAGTAGTCATACCTCACTCAATACTAAAAAATGTAATAATATAGTCTAAAATTAACAATAATACATTTCAATGAAATGCAATATAGCTATAATCACTATAAAATATTATAATAATAGTAGTTGATTGTAAACAACATAATTCATGCCAAATATATTATTCTCAATCAAATATGGTTAATGAAATAGATAACATTATGTTTTATTATAACTATTGATGATTAATCTAATAGATAATAATGCATTTTGTTATACTAATTGCCTAGAATTGCATGTAGTTGAATAATGGTTCTTTCTTCTTCTAGGGAAAATTAGCCTAACTTAATAAATATTCTTATGTAATTAGTCTAATGAAAGAGGTAACTCCTACCACACCTCAAAATCCCTACCCAAATTCATATTATATATATTCACAATGTATAAAATAGTAAAAGGAAGAGAAAATAGTCGATATGCATGAATTTTATACAAATGATATCAATATGTTACATATATAGATTGAACTACTTTCATTTCTATAAAATTCAAGTATTTTGAATATATTAAATTTCTCTTTGGTATGCATTGATTTAATTTATATAAAATGCATGCATTTTAAATATTTATAATTTCTCTTCCTCTTCCTTTAAAAATATATATAATTATTCTTCCTCTTCCTTTACATGCATACTTTTAAAACATAGTGTGCAACTTTTTAATATTATTTAATATAAAACAAATGATTTGATACCAATATTCAACCCTACCAATTACACTTGGGTATTTATGCACAACTATTATACATTCAAATCCATGAAACATAATAGCTCCAAAAAAATATTAGGTAAAGGTAACCATTTCTCAAAAAATATAGAATTAAAGCACAATTTAAAAAATTAATATAAATTTTAAATAGTCTCTCCATTTCCCAAAAGATCAACCAAAATTTAATTTTTAATTTCATAAAATGTTATAAATTGAAGGCATTAATATGTCTAATGATTTCACTCAATTCCTACAGACTTGATATTCATAGACAACATTAACTAGAGATTCAAACTGATAAATTAATCAAACTTCCCCTACTAATATTATTGATAGAAGCTCCAACAATTTTAAACACCACATTTGGCAGGTAAATGAATTAATCCTAGTTAAACTCAAAAAATATTGAAGTAAAATTTGAAGACATTTTCAACATGTGCAAATTTGATTTGTGTGGTTGATGTTTGATTGTTTTTAGTGCCCATCCTGTTCTTTCTAATTTACTATAAATATTGTTTATTTTATTAAAAAACTCAAAAAAATTATCACCACTAAAAAATAGGAGTCACCAATAAATCAAACATTCATATATAGTCTATGTTGGTCATCTTACGAATGGTTTTTTTTTAACTTATACTATATACTATATGCTTCAATTTTGTTACCAGGCTTGGCATATACTATATTATGGAAATAATAATCATAAAGATCTTTTTCTACACCAATCCTTTACTCTATTTATTACATGGCATCTTTTATTTTCAAAAAACGCCACCATAAAAATAATAATAGACGTGATAATATATAAACCATGCAACTCTAAATCTACTATCAAATTTTAATTCATTTAATTATTTCTTAATTCTTTTAATTAAAGAAATAAAAACATAAGGTTACTTCATTTTGCATAAAAAATAAGTTATTGATTATATTATCTACTTTCATTTCTTATATGCTAAATTAAACTATTTGGTCTTAATGTTGCAAATCCAAACGCATTAATATGCTCTAATACCCTTCACCACTTTGAAACCTAAAGAGGGTGCTTTCAATTTCTATTTTTACATAACTCCATCATTATTCCCGTAAAATCTAATATTGTAATATTGTAAATGTGATGATATATTGCATCATGTTGACTAGTAAATTGAACTTGTTGATGAGTTTTCACTTTCAATTAATCTAGAGGATAAATTTCAATTCAATTAGAATCCACTACTCATTATATTTACTTCTAAGAAACATATTGAAAATAGAGATGATATAAAAAACAAAAATATGAATGGGAGATCATACAAATACAACTTATTTAAACAATTACAATGGTGGAGCCACTGCTATGTGAAACCTAGTCTACTACTAAAACATTTCCGTTTATTACTCTAAACTATCCATAATTGTTATCTATTACCAAACGATCTACAACTTTCTAAATCTTGTATTTTCTCAACTTTGTTTCAGGCTTTCAGATAATTTTTTTAATAAAAATAATTGGGTTTGTTACCAGATTTTTTTGTGTAGACCATAGGATCCTGAAATAACATTTAAAAAAAAAAAAATACTTGGGTTTGAGCTTCCCAACACTATTAATCTAACCGCAAAGGATGAAATATTTGGCTACAAATGTAAGTGTGTGTGTGTGCGTGCACGCGTGCGTGTGTGTGCATGCAAATATCTATATATATGTATGTATACATGTATAATTATATATAAATATATATGCATATAGATATATATGTATATATGTTAATATTCATACATATACATATGCATATCAACATATTTTAAATTCATGATAATTTTCCTTTTATTTCTTTCTTCTTGCATTTTTTACCTATTTTTATAATTTATTTTTTCAATCATTTTTCATCTATTGTGAAGATGAATGATGAAATTTCATATATATATATATATATATATATATATATATATATGAATATATGAGATTTCATCATTCATCTTCACAATAGATGAAAAATGATTTCGATTTATTGTTGGTTGCTTAAAGAAATAAACATATGGTAAAAATGTGGCTAAAGGGTTTGTGTATATTAAAATGGCATAATTTATTAAACGTTAAAAAAATTGGTAAAAAAGATATTTATATGGTCATTGAATATAAAATTATTAATTTAGTTATAATATTTAATTCCACTAATTTTATTTATTTAAGTATTTTTTTATAATTATTTTATTTTCAACTCTATCAAATTTAGTACTTGAAAAAAAAAAGGAAAGCTGCTCGTTTCTCAATATGTATATAATTAATGCATAATTTAAAAAATTCTTTCAAAGTTTAAATAATATATTTATTTTTAAAAATATCAACCAAAACTTGAATTTTAATTTAATAAAATTTTATAAATTAGATGCATGAGGATGTCCAATAGTTTTTTCTGAATTCTTACAAATTAAATATTAAACCACAACACAAATTATAGATTCAAACTAATAAATTAATCAAAATTTCCCTATTAACAAGGTTTATAAAGGCTTCAACAAATTTCAACATCACAAATGATATATAAGTTCTGAATATTTTTTTGACATATTACAAATCTACTTTTTGTGTTTCATGCTACATGTATTTTAATGCCCATTATATTATGTGTAATATATATATATATATAAATAAATATAAATAAACCCCATTCATTACCACTAAGCAAAAAGTGTCGCCAAGGAATCAAACATGCATGCATAATACATGTTGGTCATGTGACAAATCATTTTTATTAATTTACTCCATAACCCATTTGCTAAAATTATTTTAGCAAGATTAACATACACTATAATAAGGAAATAATAAGCATATATATCATTTTATGTCGTTCATTACCTCCATTTATTTCATGGTAGCCTATGTGCTCAAACGAAATCCCACTCTAAAAATAATAGTAGTTGTGTCATATATATGAACCAATAAAATCCATCATCGAATTTCAATTCATATAATAATTTATTCTTTCATTTAGTTTTTGAAATAACAATAGAATGTTATAATAATTTATTCTTTCTTTTAGTTTTTAAAGAACAATACAATGTTCATCTGATTTTCATAAGTAAGTGTGTAAGTGATTATCTGATCTACTTTCATTTCTTCAATTATTAAGAATAGATCAAAAAATTAATCCATTTTATTTTAGTGTTGCAAATCCAAACTCATTAAAGTTTTTTAATATCCTTTTGGATTTTAAACCCTAAAATGTGTGCTTGAAATTAATATTTTTGTAGAGCTTCATGACGATGCCATTAAAATATAATATTTTATATATAATGATGTTCCACATCACATTTATTCACAAATTGAACTTGTTGATGAGTTTCCATTTCCAACTAATAGAAAATATAGCTTTTGATTCCATTTAGAATCCACTACCTATTATATTTACTACCAATAAAAAGCTTGAAAATAGAATTGATACTATAAAAAATAAACATATGAATTGAAATTCATACAAACACAATTTATTCAAATAATTAAAATGGAGGAGCCACTACCATTGGAGACATAATCTTCAACTATAATCTATGCATGTATTGCTCCAAACTTTATATAATTTTTATCAACTCTTTCCAATGTAGAGATCTACAGTGGTCTAAACTTTCTATTTTTTCAACTTTGTTATAATTTATTATTTTTTAATAAAGACATTAAAAAATTTAGAACCATATATAACTCTAAACTATATTACCATATATTTTTAATGTATACTTTAACATTCTGAATTCATACTTTTCATTTCTAGACACATATAAGATTTAACCTAGATACAAACATCATCACACATAAGGACCATAGACCTTCACAAATAATCCTATGATATATCTAGGATGAACCACAATCCTCCCGCAAGATCCTATTCAAATCCATGCTAAATCCTACACATAAACCTTTCTTTTTAATTTTAGTTTATAAAAATAGGGCATAAATGCATACAAGGTAGGTCATTAGCTATAAACTTGTTTGGGCAACAACATGCTTGAACATTAAAATATTAATTTAAAGTTTTATTATAAATGTGTAGGTAATAAAATTATTAATTGTCCTTATTCCATGTGAAAACAATCATAAGTTTCCTAAGATACAATTTGATGTTATTTGAGTCCCATCAAAAGTAAGAAGACTGATATTTTTATTGGATAGTCTAATTGAGGTTATATGGGGGGCTAATACTTGATCACTAAATGCTTTGAGCATATTAAAACATTGAAAATTATTTTATAATATTTTTTAAAAGTAGATTACACAAAACACCATACATGAAAATAAAGGGCTGACATTTTATATTCAAAAATATTGAAGATGAAAATAAATTCTATTATAAAATATTTTGGTCTCGTGCTCCTGCTTTCACTTCATCAGGTCTCTCGCCTAGCGCCATTTCAAATGATGCATAAATTGTAATGACAGATTTGTTGGGAGGTGTCATTCCCCCATCCATGCTCAAGCTGTTGCTACTGCCAACAACCCCTAACCACCAACAACATGGATCTGCTCCATTTGTTGGAAAAAAGACTTCCACAGGTCATGAAGTTTCAAATGCTTGTAACCACAACCAACCTAGTTGGGATGTCATGGTGATTAAGGTAGAGGTCAGATTGGAATGTAGGCCTTATCTCTTTCATCGATGTTGTCTCTCACCCAGCTCCTAGATCAAATCCTGAACCTCTCACCCCTGCTTCTATTGATCCAATGGTGATTTTTGATGAGGAGGAATCCAAGGTTTATTTAAAATGAAGGAATACTTTTCTGCTAGGGGTACCATTTGCAGATTTGTAAATCTCTAGTCAAAACTCTAAGATCTTAACAGTTAGATCACAGAGCATTGGAAACCCCTTCTCTCATGTATTCTTGACATTTACCCTTGAGCTAAAACTTCCTTTATTATTGTTTTTCGTAATATTCAAGATAGGAAAAAGATTCAGAGCCAATCTTGGGGCTTGAATCACCACCCATTGGTCTTGAAACAATGGTCCCCTGCTTTCAATCCTCTCACTTAACGTTTACATATAAAACCCATTTGGGTTCCTTTGCCCAACCTCCCGTTACAGTTTTGGATTGATTCTAGTCTAGAGGCCTTTGGTAGATCTTTGGGTGAGTTTTTGCAACTGCTCCTAGACACTGATACCTTCTCCCTCATAATATTTGCTATGATCTTGGTGAATATTGATACCTCAAAGAACCTTCCCAAAAAAATCACCCTACAAGTTGGAGACCGCACCTGAGCTCAAGCTATTGACCACAAAGGTTTATTGTTTTTTTGCCATAGTTGTTTTGGCATGAGGCATTTGACCAAAAACTATAGCTTCCTTAGAAAAAAGAAAGATTCTTTCTGTTGGAAATATTTTAACCCAAAAAAACCTCATAGTGTTGGTTGTAGATGAAGAGTGGGCTACTAATAATGAGGATTCTACCTCTTCTTTCGATGTCCCTGCTTCCCCTGCTTCAAATAAGGATTATAAAAGCCCTTCACACTATGAAGAATAATTTTTGGTTGATTTAATCTCTTCAAAAAATGTTGTGCCGATTTCAACCTCCCCTTCAGAGGAGTCACCAGTTTTGGATTCTTCTAGCATAGATTGTAATCCAGGGTCAAGAGCATAAGACAAATCCCAACCTTGCATCCCATTCAAGGAAACCTAACCAGTGCTTCATGATGAGGAAAAAGAATGATGGTCGATGGTTTAAAAAAATAAGAAAAGAAGAAAAACAATGACTCAGTGTTCTTGCATGTCTCTGTGTTTTGGGGGACCCCATGATAATATTCTAAAAATCAGCAAAAAAGGGGTGAGGCCCCCAGGTTAAGTTTGGCAAAAACTTCATGGAAGTTTCCTGGTAAGTTACTCTATTTCATTCTGTCTATTGGTAGAAGTTCCTATTGTGTAAGGCTTTTCCGTCCGTTTAATTGCACTAGTAGAGGCATCCCATCAAAACGTTAATGTTTTATTTCTAGTTCTCTCTTTTGTATAAGACTATGGGACTTTTCAAAACCTTTTTTAAACTTATCAAATAAAAAAATAAAAATAAAAATAATAAATAATGAATATATTGATTTATTTTTATTTTTTTTATTAAATTGTAAAATTTATACAATATATTTGTTTTAAGAATAATTTAAGTTTTACCAGTTAATATTATAAAATTTGATATTAAATTTTTAATATTTTTTAATTATTTATCGTATTTTGTTTCTTCTAAACATACTATGTGATTAATTTTTTCTTATATCTCTATGTATCAATAAACATATGTAAACCAAAACAATCACTGTATCCACATATCTGAATCCTGCATTCGTATCTGTACCAATATCAAGGTCATCTACTTAGACACTGGACAATCATTTATTATCAAAATATTAAGGATTACTAAACAAACGACACCCATTATGTTTTATTTAGCATCTTACAATAATGTGGTCTGAGAAGGTTTTCGACCTCCTTTAAACAAGCATTATAATAAATTTTGAGATGCTCAAGGCTGGCAAAAGAGTATTTACAACTTAAAATAGTTGACAATCTTATGTTGTATATATCTATCTTATTGAGGTTGCTTAATGAACAAGTAAATTAACCCTTCTCAAATAGAAATTCGTAAGTGAGCAATAGTATATATACAGTTATTGAAGATGAGTCAGTTTCCTTAATGATTTTGGTACAGACTCCACGATTGAATATATCATGATTAACTAATCCAATATATTGAGAAACCGCACAAAATCTTGTTAATATTTTAGGTTTGGACATCTATTAATTTCAAGGTTAACCAAGGCGGAAAATTTCCAAAGAGAGGTGTTCAAGCTTGTCAGCAAATCAATTTCTATAAACATAAGTATTTGAATACTGTCAATGATATTAAAAATTTAATTATCATTCAGACTGATTTACCTGGCATAATATTTGTAGCTGATGTAGCCAATTGTTCAGCTACACCATTACTAGCTCAAGATTTATATATAACCCACAAATTCTTGAATTATGTTAGAAATTTGCAAATTTATTCCAACATAATTACTATTTTTAGGTTGTTTGTCCAACTTCCTCTTTTCATGCCTTAAACATAAGGCTAAAATAAGTGAACCAGTGTCAATAAGGATGGAGAAGATTCCATATTGCATAGTTGGGTATAATCCTCTTACCATACGGAGAGATTTGGACATGGTTATTTGTTTTTAATCCACTCCTCCTGCACACCAAAATATAGGAACACCAGAACAAGATCAAAGCATTATGTGTAGCTTGAATTCTAATACGCAGTTTCGCTGGTATTAAATTGAGAGTTAAGTGCTTTCTGTGAGTCAAGTTGTGGGGACAGAGATATGAGCTCTCATTTCCTCCAAATAATGAGTTATATCAGAGCATTATGTGTAGCTTGTAGTTTATATGAACTATGTATGGGTTTTATTTTTATGTATTTTTTTATTTATAAAAATAATTACCTTTTGTGGCTCCCATAGGGACATATAGGGCCCTTGTAGCTAGTAATATCAATCAGTTGTAAATTTATATAATTTTTTTCATGCTATTTTTATCTACAATATTACTTTTTCATTTCCTCCAAATAATGAGTTATATCAGAGCATTATGTGTGACTTGTAGTTTATATGAATCATGTATAAGTTTTATTTTCATATATTCTTTTATTTACAAAAATAATTACTTTTTGTGGCTCTCATAAAGACATATAAGGCCCTTGTATCTAGTAATATCAATCTGTACGAGTTTTAAATTTATAAAACTTTTTCCATTCTATCTATATCTACTTTATTACTTTATGTGGGTAAAACATCAACTTTAGTAGCCCTAAATAAAACAAAAATTATTCAATGGATGAGTATTTGAGCCAATGATTACACAATATTATTCCTTCTTGCCCATTCATCGAATCGGTTAAAGAAAAATGATAAAAATAAAACTTAGATTATAAATTTAAAAATTAGTCATCTCTAATGTACATGAAACTTGTTGGGACTTAAATAAAAACAAGTATAAATATATTGATGCTATTAAAAAAATAAGAAAGATATGATCTCAACATTGAGGTTTTTTCATAAAAAAATCTTTGAAACATGTATGTTAATAGTAATCTTATAAGGTTAAGATAACAAATTTTCTATAATAAAAGCAACCAAATTTATCAATAGACAATATAGAATTATATTTTTATTTTTTATTTTTAAAATGATTCACATTAATATTAGTGTTTCTAGTGTCCACAGATATAAATACCTTGAGCTCCATTTCAATTTCATATTACAATTGAAAACCATGGTGAAAACTAGATTATGGTCATACAAGAAGAGATGTAAATCATTTGAATATACATCATTTGACAATAAGATGGCTAGTAATTCCTCTAGATATAGAATATGAGTTCACTAAATTTTCCTATTAAAAATAAAACAAGTCCACAACCTTTAGCAATTGATATCAAACACTTCCATCTTTAAAATATATATGTTTAGAATGTATAGTTTTAATAAATTTTTGAATTCTATATTTAAAGCTTTTGATGATGATGATGATGATGATGATGATGATGATGATGATGATGATGATGATGATGATGATGATGATGATGATGACGACGATGACAACGACGACGACGACGACGACGACGATGACGACAATGACAACGACGACGACGATGATGATGATGGATCCTATTCGAATATGTCCAATATATGTTAGGAGTCTTGAGGATACTGAGACATATTTCAAAGTATCTACATATTTCAAAGTATCGACAGAATTCTCAATATTTCTTAAATGTATCTACGTAAAATTATATCAGAATCCATGTTCAAGAAGTTTCTTATCAGTATACAAGACTCTATACAGTAATATTTATAATTGTAAGTTTTACAATAAAATAAATTTTATCATGAGAAATTATTATATAAAATCTTTTAACGTATGACTAATACTTGATTTTAACAAACCCATTCATAGTTGGAAAATAAATTTATTTTTTAAAACATCAATATAATATTATTTAATTGCAATAATGTAACATGTGAAACTATAAATTAATAAATTAAAGGTTCATTTCATTACGAAGTCATCTGTTTAAGCATCCAATAATGACTACCATTTTACCAGATTTGTTTTGTTTAATTAGCCAATAATGGTCGATATTTCCACTTTAATAATGAAAATCTATGCATGTGAGGTTTGTGATTAAATATTCTTCTCAACTAAGTAATTTTCATGACCTTATTATGATATAGGTTTGATTGTCAATTGGATTGCGTAGTTACAGATGTATAAAACAATGTTCATTGTTGAATTTTTCTATTAGAAATTATCATGGTGAAAAATATTAAAGGGAAGAAGCCAATGTATAACTCATGGACGCACCCTATATATAAAAAGGGGTGCAATATTGAATAATGTATATGAATTTTAGGAGGACAATGATGTTATAAATATAATTGAACGAATTTTTCCAAATCCAGTTAAAGAGCCTCATCTCAATCCATCGGAATAAATTTAGGAGAATGTTGACGTTAATGGAAATAATACTCGTAGATTATAGAAAGTTTCCTTCTGAAAACAGTGAATAGATGATGAAGTGAAACAATCAATAAAGGATGTTGAGGGATACCCACAAGAAATATACAATAAAGGGGGAGATCCCTCCATGTACATTGATGACCTAGTTTTGGGGTCTTACAACAATTCAATGAAAGGGATCCCAACCATTTTAACAAATGAAAAAAATATAAAAATTATGAAATGGTGTAAATAAATGATAAATATAGATCATGGGATAAAAATCAAATTATCAAGGGCTTTTGTGGCACACCTGTGTCAAATTAGGCCTAATCCATTCAAGGGTATGGATTTCTTCGTAAATATTGGTGGGCATGATTCAAATTGAGTCATTTATGCCTATCTTTAAAGATCATAGAAAGGATTGAGTAGGATAGATTTTTCATACTCAACCAAGAACAGTTTTAATATTTTATGACAACATAAGCATGATGTACAAATCAAATCCACGTAGACCTCATAAATTATCGAATTGCATTGAAACTAGTGTGTAAACTAGTAATAATTATGGGATGAGGGTTTTTGCACATGCATCAAGAGTGTACCCCGCATCCAATAACTAGATATTAGATCACCATCCTTTGGTGTGTCAATGTAGCAGGGTAAAATATATTGAGTTTCTATCTTTGTAAAACACAAAGGTAGTTAGTAAATTGCATTGAAAACTATGAGTATGGTGCATGGATGAAAACCCAACCAAACATGTGGATGACTATGGAATTATTTCTCAAATAGGTAAACCTTTATATGAGATAAATTATATGTGTTGTTTCACCATTAAATAGGCATCTCCTTATATTTGATAGTTATGATGGTCATGTCTTTTCGGAGGCCATAACTTTTGATTCATGATTCTATTTGCGCTCTTCCACACGCTAAAACGATTATATTGAAAAGTTTGATTCTGTCCTAAGCTATTCTATCCACTTAGATTTGATTTCTATATTTTTTGGAGGACAATTAGGGTTATCTGAGGGTCAAAAATTAATGTTTAATGATTTTTTCAAAAATTTTATATTTTTAGAACCGGAAGTCAACTTCATTTAAATTTCATTCCATAGGCTAATTTTAGTATTTAAGTTTTTTTTTTAAAAATAAAATAGATCTATGCACGTTTGCATGTGAAACTTATTATATATAGCAGATGCTAAAAATAGACGTTTTTTTTTTTATATTTTAGATTTTTCAAATTTTTACATGTCAAATCTAAATTTCAAGTTGAGGATTATTTAAGCATGGTTTGGGTTTGTAATTATTTTAAGCAATCAATAGAAATCAATTCTGAGTAATTTTTTAAGATCTTGGCTTATTGGTAATTTTCTTGTTCTTGATAGTTTTCAAGTTCATTATCTAGTATCAGAGTAAGTTCAAAGCTTGAAGGAGTAAAGAATGATGCAAGGACAAGGAGGTGTTGGGTAGA
The DNA here is from genome assembly GCA_037957365.1 of Torreya grandis. Classification (NCBI taxonomy): domain Eukaryota; kingdom Viridiplantae; phylum Streptophyta; class Pinopsida; order Cupressales; family Taxaceae; genus Torreya; species Torreya grandis. The sequence continues at coordinate 136,155 of JARHVA010010326.1, read as the reverse complement.
TGAACCAAACTATACAAGAGCTATAGAGGCAAGTTCAAAAATTAACAAAGGTTATCACCAATCAACAGAGAAGACAAGGTGATGATGAGGAAGATACAGATCATGATAAAGAAGTTTATCAAGAATAAGAACAATAAGAGAAGCCACCATCGATGAAAGAGAGGATGGTTCAAGATTTAGAAGGAAGAAATGAAGGAATCACGGTTGATGTTCTAGATCAGGGAGTAGTTTAAAACCAAAGGAGTTGATAGATTGGATGAATAGCATGGATAAGTTCTTTGAGTGGAAGACTATGAGAGAAGACAAGAAGGTAAAGTTTGCATGCACAAAATTCAAAGGTCATGCAATGATTTGGTGGGATCACCTACATAAAAAGAGATAGAGAAAAGGTAAAGAGAATATTAATTCATGGAAAAAGATGGATAGAAGCTGAGAGAGAAATTTTTTCTTGTGGATTATGCAAAAATATTATACAGAAGATTATAGAATTTGAGGCAAAAAGATCACATTTTACAAGAGTATACAGATAAAATTTATAAACTTTTAATATGAGTGGAGCATTATGAAATAGAAGAGCAGAGCACTCCAAGGTATGTAAATAGTTTAAAATTTTATATTCAATATGAATTAAGCATGCATGGAATACTTAACATGGAGGAAGCTTATCAATTAACTTTGACGTTAGAAGAAAAACAAAATAGATAAAATGTTAGGACATCTATTGGTCTAAAAAGAGGCAGATCCCATCTAAGAAGGGGATGAGGTGGGTTTAATACCACTATAGGTGGCTTTAATGCCAATAAAGGTGAATCATCATATGGTACAAAAAGGCAAGATGATAATAGGTAAAGATTTCACTACCAACAAAGAGAAAGAAGATTTCAGAGAGGATGAGGTTATGGTGGTGCTAGAAGATGGTTTCTAAATCAACGTAGATCTTATGTTTGTTGTAGATGCAAAGAAGAAGAGCATAGAATGTTTGAGTGTCCAAACTATCAAGATCAAGAAAGGATGCAAGAAGATCACCTAAGAGTAAATCTAGTTGAGGCTGGAATAGAAGAGCATAATATTGAAGTTGCACTAGCTAATGTTAGAGAGAATCTCTTGATGAGAAGAGCCATGATCTCTCCAAGGAAGGATCAAGTGCAGAATAAATAAGGTGGTGATTTATATTTGTGATCAAATATTTTTTGAACAAGATGTTCTTCTAGTAAAAAGGTATGCAAAGTAATTATAGATAGTGGTAGTTGTGAAAATATAGTTTCTAAAGAAATGATTGAAAAACTAAATCTACAATGTGAAAAACATCTTAATCCTTATTGAATTTCATGGTTTAAGAAATGGAATGAGGTTATAGTAGATAAAGGGTGCTTAATCAAGTTTTCTATAGAAAAAAATTATAATGATGAAATAAGGTGTGATTTTATTCTGATGGATGCATGTCATATGTTATTGGAGAGATCATGGGAATTTGATAGGAAAGTAATTCATGATGGAGAAAATAACACATACATATTTTGGAAAGGTAACACAAAGGTAGTTTTGTTACCTCTTAAAGAGGTTGATAAGACAGAAAACATATTCTGTACTAAATAATTTATCCAAGATATGAAGGTAGCAAGTTACTATTATGCACTAGTAGCAAAGAATGAAGAAATATAAATGGTGCCAATACCAATAGAAGCAATAAAAGTGTTGAAAGAATATACAAATGTTATGTCTAATAAGTTACCAAATGTTTTACCATCAAAGGGAGATATTTAGCATCACATTGATTTGATTCTAAGATCAGCTCTACCCAATCAAGTATCTTATAGGATGAGTCCAACAAAATATGTAGAATTAAATAAATAGGTTAATGAATTGCTAAGAAAGAAAGTGATAAGGGAGAGTGTGAGTCCATACACAACATCAACATTGCTAACTCCAAAGAAAGATAGAGGATAGAGAACATGTGTGGATAGTAGAGAAATTAATAAAATTATAATAAAGTATAGATTTCTTATACCTCATTTAGATGATATGAAGGATGTGCTTGTAGGAGCAAAATATTTTACCAAGATTGATCTAAGTAGTGGTTATTATCATATTTGAATTTGTGAAGGAGATGAGTGGAAAATTGAATTTAAGATTAGGGATGGCTTATATGAGTGGATGGTGATGCCATTCAGATTACCTAATGCACCTAACACATTTATGAGGCTGATGAATACAGTGCTACAATAATATATTAGTAAGTTTGTGGTTTCTTATTTTAATGATATTTTGATATTTAGTAAGACTAAAGAAGAACACTTATAAAATTTGGGAATGGTAATATATTTGTTAAGAAAGGAGAAGTTGTGTGCAAATTTAAAGAAGTGAAAGTTTATGTAGAATAGTTTGTTATTTCTGGGATTTGTAGTTTCAACAGATGGTGTGAAAATGGATGAAGAAAAGATAAAGGCAATTGTTGAGTGACATATTCCAAGAAGCATTATAGAGGTAAGAATTTTTCATGGTTTAGAAATTTTTATAGAAAATTTATTATAGAATTTAGTAGTATTGTGGCACCAATAATAGATTGCATAAGAGGGAAAGAATTGGCATGGACTAGAGCAGCCATAGAAATCTTTGAATTTTTTAAGAAGAAGATTATAGAAAGACCAATTTTAGCATTACTAGATTTTAACAAAGTGGTTGAGTTTGAATGTGATGCTTCATTTGTAAGAATTGGTGTTATGTTGAGTCAATAAAGAAATCTAATAGCATATTTTAGTGAGAAATTGAATGAGGTAAGGATAAAGTATTTTCCTTATGATATTGAACTTTATGTAATTATACAAGCATTAAGACATTGGAGGTATTACCTAGTGGCTAAAGAATTTATCCTATTTATAGATCACGAGGCTTTGAAGTATGTGAATACATGAAAGAAATTAAATAGTAGGCATGCAAAGTGGGTTTCTTTCTTATCAAGATATATTTTTGTGTTGAAGTATAAATTGAGAAAATAGAATCAGGTAGCTGATGCATTGAGTAGGAGAGTAGCATTATTAACTACTATGGTCAGTGAAGTAGTTGGATTTGAAGTTATTGAAGAATTATATGATATTGATCCATATTTTGGAAAGATAGTTTAATAGTATAGGAATCCATTAGCAGGTGGGATAGATATTATTCATGATGAGTATCTTATATAATAAGGCTATCTCTTCAAAGAGAAAAAATTATACATTTCACTTGGGTCCCTACAAGACAATATAATAAGAGAATTACATAGTGGTGGTTTGGCTTAAAATTTTAGTAAGATGAAGATAATAGCTTTGGTGGAGGAAAAGTATTTTTAGCCAAATATGAAGAGAGATGTGATAAGGTATGCTTCAAGGTGTAGAATATGTTAGAAGGTTAAAGGACATACACAAAATACTGGACTATACATGCCATTACCAATTCTAAGAGAACCATGGATATATTCGAGTATGGACTTTGTGTTGGGATTTCCAAACACATAGATAGGTAATGATTCAATTATTTTTTATTGTAGACAAATTTTTTAAAATGGTTCATTTCATTGCAGGTAATAAAACCAATGCCACTAGAGTTATAGAATTATTTTTTAAAGATATTGTGAGATTGCATGGTGTTCTAAAAACTATTACTTCAGATAGGGACATGAAATTTCTAAGTCATTTTTGGAGGACTTTGTAGAAGAAGATGGGTACTAAGCTAAAATTCAATAGTGCATATGACCCACAAATAGATGGATAAACAGAAATTGTGAATAGAGCTTGAGAAATTTATTTAGATGCATAGTGGTAGAGAAGTCAAAGAAATGGGACTTAGCTTTACCACAAGTTAAGTTTGCCTATAAGAGCTCAGTGAATAGATCAATAGAAAAGTCACATTTTTAAATTGTTTATGGGAGAAATCCTATTGGTATTTTAGACTTGGTACAATAACTATCAAATTAGTGATAATGTAGAAGTGTTTGTAGAGCATATGCAGTAGTTGCAAGGAGTAATAAGGAAGTTACAAGAAAGTAATGAGAAATATAAAGTAGCAACAGATGTTAGAAGAAGATAAAACGTATTTTAAGAAGGAGATTTGGTAATGGTCTACTTGAGGAAATAAATATTTCTAAAATGCACATACAACAAATTGAAGTACAAAAAAATTGGACCATGCAGGATTGTGAAGAAAATCAATGATAATGCATATGAGGTGTGTTTACCACACAATTTTGATATATCTCTAGTATTTAATATTTCAAATTTATATGAATTCCATGGAAAAGATGGTGAAGATGATGAAGATGAAATAAATTGGGAGCAGTAGGTTCCAAAGAAGAAGAAAGGAAAAATAGTGAAAATTTTAGATATGAAGATAGTGAGCACAAGGCAAGGTAATTATAATAGGTATTTGGTGCAGTGGGAAGGATTGTAGCAAGAAGAAAACACTTAGATTATAGAATGGGAGCTGAAGAATTTTGACAAGGAAAAATAGCAGTAGTACAATCAGGGCAACTCGTAGAAACTAAGTTGTTTTCAACTAGAGGAAAATGATGCAGAAAAAATAGGCCAACCTTCCAGAGGCTATAACTTTTGACTCATAATTTTGTTTGAGATCTTCCACATGCCAAAATGATAATATCAAAAAGTTTGATTCTACCCTAGGCTGTTATATCCACTTAGATTTTATTTTGAAAATTTTTAGAGGCCAAACGTCATCATATGAGGGTTTGAAATTAATGTTTAATGATTTTTTTGATTTTTTTTACTTTTTAAAAATTGTATAGTTTTAGAACCAGAAGTCTACTTCAGTTGAATTTCATTCTATAATCTAATTTTAGTATTTGAGTTATTTTAGAAAAAAATAGAGCCACACACGCTTGCATGCGAAACATATTATAAATAGTGGCTGCTAAAAATAAATGTTTTTTTAGATTTTATATTTTTTAAATTTTTGCATGTTAACTCTAAATTTTGAGTTGAGGCTTATTTAAACATGGTTTGGGTTTTTAATTATTTCAAGCAATCAATACAAATCAATTATGAGTATTTTTTCAAGGTCTTCGCCTATTGATAATTTTCTTATTCTTGATAATTTTCAAGTTCATTATGTGGCTTACGAAAAAATTGAAGAGGTAAGAACATTGGGCATAGATATTATCACTCTACCTACTGACACCATCCACAATATGAAACCATTATTTTTTAAGTATATTTACACCCTTCAATAATTACTTCAAACAAAATATATTTAAATAGATGCTGAAGCACTGTAACCTAAAAGTTAGGATATCTAAATTAGTGACACTTAAAAATAAGGATTTACAAAGATCTTTGACTTCAACAAATACTAAATCCATATTTAAAAGAATGGGTATTTGGCTTCTCAACCAAAATTCACTCATCAATGACATGTTCACTACTAATGCATTAATTTTTGAGAAGGAAGAAGAGGAAATAACTAAAGAGAACATACATACACCCGCTAGATATGCAAGGAATGAAATTCAAAAAATTTAACATAAAATTTAAAAAATACAACAATCATAATCGATTGATCAAAACTAAAAAGTAGGGAAAGAGGCAATTGATTTAAAATTGTAAAATTTACAATTAGAAACATATTAAGAATTGAAGAATACAATAACACACAATTAATGTAATTGAACACAAAAATAAATGATAGTTAATGATGGGTTAAACTTGCCAACACAAGTAATCCAACCATAATGAATGAAACAATTAGTTGTAAACATGGGGATTACCCTCCACCTCCCCAATGATGACATATTACATTTGATTTCATCCCCCTCCTAATATTTCAAATGAATTAGTTCACTACTATGTAGAACTGGAGTAATGTCATCTCAAAGATATATATTTGGAACCATTGGAAACACATGTATAAGACACATAAAAATATCCTAGCAATTGATAAGAACAAAACTGAATGAGTGGCTCATTATCTAGTTTCCTAAAGCTACAAATTAATAAGGTTGAATAGAAATAAATTCACATAAACATTAGAACTATCAGTTTGAGAGAATAATCATAAATACTTACATTAGATGATTACTTTCAATTGTTTGAAAAACATGAATCACATAAGGAAGAGTTGGAAGATAAAATTGTGGAAAAAATAAATGTATAGGAGAGGAAGGAAAATAAAATCTTTTAAAAAGAAAAAAGGGGAACAAATAAAATTGAAATGAGGCTGAAAAGACTAAGGAATTAGATAAGATCAAACAACAACAAGAAAATGATAAAAATAAGGAACATGATGGAATTTGATTTGATAAATATAAAATTGATTGGAAGATTCGGAAGGAAAGACATATAACTAGCTCATAAAATCATCTTCCTTCACAACATCCAATTATGTTGAATTATTGCAAGATTTACAATCCATATTTTTCAAATGTTTTTGATTTCAAAAATCATAAACCCCTCTTCTCCTACAAGCCAAAACCAATTTCCATCTTTAAAAAATATTAATTTTCGTGTATTAAAATCCATGTATTCTCATACTTTTAAAACCATCCATATTCCTATAACCAAAGATCCATATTCCTATAACCAAATAATAAAATTTTAATTCATATCCTACACATAATACTAGTTCATGAAAAATGAATTTTACTCATGTAAGTCATGTGCAGTTTCCTTCAACATCCATGATCACCATGCCATGTACACCCCAAAAGGATAAGATAATAACAACGTTCGCCTTCGTAAATTAGTGAGACACCAAATAGTCTTGACTAAATATTCACATTCCTTATAATATAAAAAATATTCACCTAGTATAATATGACAATATATACCAATTTTTTGGTATGACAAATTTTCACAAGAGCTAAGAAATTGTGTCCTATGATAAGAAGATATTATTTTTGTGATACATGAAAGCATTTTTTTTCAGTCTATCTTTACAATAAATTTTTATGCTATTTGGTAGTAATGGTTTATTCCTATCGTAGTCATAATTAGTATTAATACTTTTCAATACATTATACATATTTAATATATTTTATAATTTTTATATTATAAGAATATAAATATGGTCTATGTTTATTTTAATATCATATCTTTTTTCCATATTATTTCATAGATTATGTTCTTCATTAATTTATGTGTTATTAATCGTAAAGATATAATTCCTAAATGTGTATGTGTACATAGATGCATCCATATACATGTATGTTTATACATATATACACACATATTCAAGTTAATTATATTTATATGTATTTATAGTGTATATGTGTATATTCATACACATACACATATTACATATATGTATATTGAGAAAAACATACATATAGATAAACATATATATAAGCCATGCAATTATTTTATATGTGTGTTTATAAATATACTATCTTGTTTTAATAATAATAATAATAATAATAATAATAATAATAATAATTATTATTATTATTATTATTATTATTATTATTATTATTATTATTATTAATGACTCAAACAACTAAAAAAATATAAAATATGATTCATTGCCTTACTGAGGTTTGAATAGACATCACTATTAAATCTTGAATAATTTATTCCTCCTCTCTTACTAGGATTCCTAAATCTATCATCCAATCTAGGATTCCTAGGTGGAAAAGGCAGAATTTGAGCCATAGTAAAAGGAGCATCTCCCCAATGGGAGAGGAGATCCTGAATATACCCAAGTTTCATAGCCACTTTATTGGCATGGACTTGAATCTATAAAAGAACATTGGAGATGATAGAGGATTTGTGAAAAGCAGACACACTACAATCAGCAGAAGAATGATTAAACACAAAATTATCTCTTTCTTTCCAAATTTAGAAGAGAATCTCCACTTTGACAGTATGCTAGACTTGTGTAGATTTGAAAGACATCACAGGTTTGTCTCCAAGGAGGATATGCTACCAAAGGAAGAATTTAGGCTAGAAAGTCCTAAAAAGAACATGGATCCAAGTCTAGACCCTTTAAGCTTTAGAACAAAACCATAAGAGATGAGGAAGCATCTCAAGGTGGCCATAAAAGGGGTAAGTAGGTAGGTGGACTCCACGCTGAATGAGTCTTATACCAATAGACAAGCCTTGATGCAATATACACCAAGAAAAATGAGTAAGCTTGGGATCTACACAAGCCCTCCAAATAGTTTGTAGTGAAAGCTCCATGTTTTAACAGATGACATGGGCAAATGGGGGTGAGCCATGCATAGCCAAGTCAAGGGGTGCAGTTACGAAAATGGGTCTCAACATACCATTTTTAGTCCTTCCACCATGGCCAAGTGGAATAGATTGAGATTTTATGTAGCATGGAAGTTGGGATGAAATTGAAGATCTCTTGATAGGACTCCTGGTTTTCTTTAGATAGCTATAATTTAGCTTTTCCATCCTCCTAAGATAGCCAAGAGTAAAAGTGCATATAGAAGATATCCTAGATTGTATGAATTTGTTTGTGGTAAAGCTTGAGAGCATTGACCCAAGGGACCTCCACTAGGGGTATCTCATTGCAAGAGAAAATAAGAGACCACCATAGAGAATGGGAGTTAGTAGAGAGCCTAGTCTAGAAATGGGAACTATTCTAGAGAATCCATAGTTTAATATTTTCCCAGGCCTTCCATATGATTTTGTCCACAAAGGATCCTATGATTTAGATAAGAGACAGCACGAAAAGTAAATTAAGAAAGTCGAGCCCTTTCTAGGCCTTCTTGCCCTTAGGCAATCTTAAGGATATATAGTATCTAAATAACATCTTTCAAGATTTTTGGCCCTCAATGGCCCATAAAATCTATTTGGCACATAAGGCAATTTTTTGTTGAGCTATGTCAATGAGCCCCATCCCTCAAGCATCATGTGTGAGGCAATAGTATTCCCAGGCTACCCTATGAAATCCTTTACCTTGTGGGGAATTGGTGCAAAGAAAATCTTTGAGTAACTTCTCCAACTTTTGGTAATAATTTTTGGAAGGCACCCAATATGACAAGTAGTACACATGTGTGGACACAAGAATTTTTGAGAAGATTTGAATTTTTTCTACTAATAAAAGAGACTTGGTCACCCAAAATTCTAGCTTCATAGTAACTATATCAATAGCATATTGCCACAACAAAGGTGGTGAGGCATAAAAAGCAAAGGAAATGCCAAAATTTTAAATATTTCATCATATTGGATCCACTTCTAACTGAATTTAGTAGCCCATGTTGGTAGAGGGAGATAAGATTGTCTATAGAAATGAGTTTTCTACCATTAGATGTTGGAGCAAGAGGCTAGGTAGATGGTGTCAAGACACTATAAAACATTTTTCACATTGGTTTCATCCTCAATGAGAGTAAGGAAGGACTCATCCGCAAAGTAGACATTGAGTAGTTGTATATCTTTATGTGGTTTCATGGCATTAGGAGGGAAATAAATTCCCTTAACAAGGCCCATGGCTTTGGCATTGCTATGAAGATATCCAAAATCTTCACCTTCAAGCACATATAGGGTGGGAGCCAAGGGGAGCCCTTGATGAATAGAATGGAACAAGCCAAATTACTCAGAGGTGACTCTATTAATAAAGAGAATAGCTGAGGCATTTGAAAAAAGCATCTAAATGGTTTGGATGAATATGGGGCCAAATCCCAAGGCTTAAAGCATGGCTAGAATAAATGGCCATTCGATGTGATCATAAGATTTTTCAAAATCAATTTTGATGAACATAAACTATTACGTAGACCATCTGGCCTAATCCATGCCTTCCCAAATGGCAATGATATTATCCAGAATATTATAGCATTTGATGAAACCCATTTTTTTATGCACAATAAGAGGAAACATATTATGCAATCAGATTGCTAGAGCCTTGACAATGATTGTATAAGAAACATTTAGGAGGATGATGGACTGGTAGTTGTAGATCCACTCAGGATCTCATTGCTTAGGTATGAATTTGATATTTACTTTATTTATATTTTTACCAAGAGAATGCTTGTGAATCTTGATAAACCTTATGCAAGTCACTATCCACAAGGTCCCAAAGCATTTTATAAAATTCACAAGGGAAGCCATCAATGCTAGGGGCTTTGTCATTACCCATATGAGACACCGCTTTATGCAAGTTGTAAATAGAGAGGGGCCTATCGTAAACCACCCACTAGGTGGGAGTGAGTTTGTAGGGTACCACTAAAAGGAATTTTTGAAGGGTGGATTCATGCTTAGTTGAATATGTTCAATCTTTGAACACTTGTTGATAGTGGCAGATAAAAGCTTGCACTATTAGCAAAATCTGTGTGAGTCTGTTGTTGGCCTCAAAAATGACTTGTATATGTTGCTTCAATTTTTTGGGTCACAAATTTTGGAAAAACTTCTTAGAAGCTTTGTCTTGTATCCTAAGTAAATGAAGCATAGCTTCGATTTGGGCTCCTCGATCATTATAGTTGTTTCCAATCTAAATGTGGTTCTACAAGGATGCAACTTTCACCTATAATATCTCATTAGAGGGATCTTTTTCTAGGGATAGAGCTTCATGACTTAGCTTAGAGGAAGTAGCAAAGTAGGAGTGTCACAAAAAATTGGCAAGATGATGGCCATAGATCCATAGAAAGTGAGAATTTCTTTTGATGGTATAATCGCACCAAAAAATCCAACCTAATTTTTGGGAGGGGCATGGATCTACATTACAAAATATCCTAATGTGTGCCATTGTGGGCTCATGCTTGAGAAAGGATGTGTTAAGGAAAAATTTCATTTTGTGAACTTTGGGTTTCATGAACTTCCATGTCACTCAAAATTAAATTAGGGAGTGATCGAAAAGCCCAAAGTCTAGTTGCACCTATACCAAAGCAAAAAAATGTTATCAAAAGATAAGTACGATTGTGTGGACATCATTTCCCTATCTAGATGCTTTAGAATTTGAGTCGGGCCTTCCCTAAAATTACTCTAGGTGTATCAAACTCCATTTTTATGTTGACAAATTAATTGGGATTATAAAGGCCCCATCTAGTGCACATGTAAAACCACGCCTCCCTTTTCCTAGTTTCCCACCTCATAGGCAAGTGGCTTAACTTGTCCTCATGACATGCCACCATATTAAAGTGGCCAAAAAATACCCAATGGCCATCACGGAGATTATCTATTATCCATCACCATAAATGGGTATGCTCTGAATTGTCATTCAATGCATAAATATTAATAAAGCCAAAATAATAGTTTTGAATGCTAAAAAGATCCCATAATAATCAGTTGGTGGGGTCCACACTAGATTTCACTAAGTGTGGCCGCCACCTTTGACAAATGAAAGTGAATACCACTCCATGTCCTACAACATGTTTGATATGAAGAATGATAATGTTATGCCAGAGGGAATTACTGATATCCGTTAATAAGAAATATTCCACCTTGACTTCCTATAGATAGAGCTTGTCCATCTTGAGAAAATTCCTTTTGAAATCATACAGAACAAACTTGAATTTTGGGTCTATGAGACCCCAAACATTCCATGAAAAATAATTCATAGATGATGGGTGTCAAGGGACATGTCCTCCGAGTCTAGCCCCTCCAGGGTATCCTACTAGTTTTGTAGAAAATGCCCACTATTTTCACTCAAGAATTCATCAAATTACTTCCTCATAATAGGGTCAACCTAAGACTCTCCTTCCTTCACCTCTTCACTCCTCTAAGGAGGGATACATAAGTATTTGGGCATTTCCCATCAAGTAGGAAGTGGAAGAGTGGCTAGTTGTTAGTTTGAAAATCTAGAAGAATTAGGCACAAAGACCTCAAAACCTTGAAAAAATATGTTAGCATCTAGAGGTGTGTTGAATACCCTGGGATTTTCTACCAATTCTGGGGCTTCAGTCGGAGAGGGATATTTCTCAATAGGAGCCTAATCCTATAGGCCATTGCTCAAAGATGGCTTGATTCCTTTGGAAATAGTAGCTATGTTTTCAGCTTTGGGGTGAGTGTTCTTCTTTACTACCATAGTCCATCTGTCTTTAGCTATTTTCCTACTAGCTTCAAGAGAGGGATTGGGAGGAGAGGATAAGCGGTTGGATGCATTATTGCATTATTGATATACAAGACTCATTAAGAGTGCCTCACATCCCTGACTTGGATTTCCACAAACTCCTTGAGGTCTCGGGAGAGTTCAACTTATACACAAAATCTTTTTTGTGATCTAGTTGAGTAGAATTGGTTTTGTTCATGAAAAAACACCTGGCCTATGGAGGTTGCTATGTGGTGAATAAAGTGATAGAAAGGGAGAGGAAGCCTAAAAATTCAACCCAGACTAGGACTTTAAGAGCAGTGTGCTCTAAGACCACAAAGTCTCATGTCTAGGGGAGAGAATGATAAGTGAGTTCCTAACGTAGAAAGTGGCAGACCTATGGAGCATCCCTCCTACATGGGAAGGGTCAGAGAAGTGAAAGATAAAAAACCCATTTAGTCATGTTCTGGATGCTCTCTAGTTTAGTGCCATGAGTTGCCTAGTGAGTTTGAACCTAAGACCATATCATACTTTTAGAGGGGATTCTCCCTTCAAAATATCCTATTAAATGGAATTGCTCTAACCATTGACATGCAAAATTAAATTTAGGAATAGATAATATAAAATTAGGGTCCGAAGCATTACCTTGTGGTATATCTTCGGGACAAACACTCTCAGGCACTTACAAGGGGCCATTGCTTAACACTCCACCGTTCTTCTCCACAACTAACAAAATTGGGATAGAAGGAGAAGTCATTATAAAGGTTGGCCTCGTCCGAAGGTGAAAAATCTTAAAATGGCAATAAATGCAAGTCCTACAAGATACTAAGGATGCGATATGACACAACGTTGAGAAGACAGAAAAAAACAAAGACTGACTCAATGACAAGCATGAAGAAAACCTTAGCAGAATGTTTTTCTCAGTTTCAACCCCTTCAAATCTTACTAATTTTCACAATTGTTGTTTTTACATTCAACCATGAGTTTATTTTGATTAATTCACATTCGATCCATGAAAACGTATCACTCCTCTTCATAATCACTGATAAATGATTGAAATAAGAAGTTACATAAATGGGTGAAAATTGGAGGAAGGAAAAATTTAAAGTATAATTATATGAAATTGAAAACACGGCCAGGAAAAAAATAATCTCAAGAAATTTTATTACACAAGCTTAGCTGGAGGGAAGCATTTATACTGTTATTTTAGTTGAGATGAAATAAATAGTCTTGTGGTTCTACGCTCTAGACACAGATTTTAGAAATCATGATGGAGGAACAAATATTTCTGACCATAGAATGAGATCGTTCCCCCATATGCATTGCCAGACTTGTACTACCACTTCACTTTGACCGTAGCATTCGCCTACATATCAGCTCCATTATTGTCTTATTAAGCAAAATAGACATGGCAAAAAGGTGACCATAGGGTCTGCATATATTAAAATTTCAAAATTTTATTGGTAGCTTACACAAAACAAATTGTGGTAAAAATAGGCCAAAGGGTCCGTGTGTGCTAAAATGGCATCCGTTATTGGGTAATATCACTAAGCATATGAAATGAGACTTAACGTTTTCTTCAGTGGTTTCACATGTTATATTATGGTTAGTGGAAAAGTTTATGGCAAGTTTTTTAATTATGAATATATTTGTTATGTAATTCTGTATAGGGCATTTAATGTTAAGTGTCGGCACCCTAAGGATTGAATTTTAATTATGAGTTAAAAAATTATATGTAACGTTTGCTTTTTTTGTTTTTTTTTTTTGGGTTGGTGAGAAAATTAATTATATCAAAACAAATTTATGATGACTCAAACTTTTAAAAACAAGTTATAATTAGTTATATAACATATTAATATGGGTGAAATATTTAAGATCTAATGTAATATTACATAAAATTAATGTGATCATGAAGTTAAGTTGCTCAACATATGGGTTATTTCCCCTATATTATTTATTATGATAGATATAATGTAACGAATTATTTACATAAATAATATTTATTTAAATTACATGTCAGTTTAATATATTGAACGTGTGTGTGTGTGTTATATGTATTGTATTACTATTAATAATATTTAAAGGTACAACCATACATTATATTCAAAGAGATTGAATCCCAAAGTTAAAAAATATAAAAAAATAAATTCAATTTTTATATAAAAATAATAGAAAACACAAAAAAATAGATTAATATGAAGCACCTAAAATAAACTCAAAATTTGAAAAAGAAAACCTTGAAAACTTTGAAACATGAAACCTTAACACCCCAAAACTCTAAACACCAAAAACATTATAAAAATAAAAACAATGAAACTAAGAATTTAAATGATTTAAAATTGAAAACCCCTAAAAACTGGAAACTTTGAAAAATGAAACCTTGTGATTAAAAAACTTCATGACTTTGAACCCAACAAAATTTAAGTTTAGAAACTTTAAAAATAATAAAATTATATTGATATAAAACTCCCCTCAAACCCAAAATTATGAATCTCAAAATCTTAAAATGTTGAACTTTAAACATTAAAAATTTAAAATTGAAAAATTGAAAACATTAAAATTGAAAAATAAAAAATAATAAAAATAATAATAATAATTTAAAAGAAAAGAAAAAAACTCAAAATTATCTAAAGTATAAATCAATTTTTAAAATTTTAAAATTTGAAGACCCCACACTTGAAAAATCAAATCCTTAAAAAATGAAAACCTTGAACCTAAAGTTTATGAGAACATGAAAAATAAATTTCATAAAAACTCATTGAAACTAGAAATCTAAATCCCAAATCCTGATAAACAAAACTTGAATTTTAAATCCATTAAACTTCATAATCCTCAAAACTTAAAATCTTGAAACTTGTAAATGTTAAAAATAGAAAAACCTTAAACCTTAAAATCTAAAATCGCCTAACATAAATACCTTGAAAATAGTGAAATTATAAATATGAAATCTTAAAGTTGAAACTTAAATCCTAAATATCTAGGAATTCAGAACTCAAAAATTGTAAACTCATAAATCTTAAATATGTCATAATAATGTAAATATGAAACTTGAAACATGAAAATGAAAACTCAAAACCTAAAAACCTTAAAAAATAAAACTTGAAATCCCCAAACCATAAACCCTTTAAAAAATAATAACTCAAAAATATCAACTAGAAACTAAAAAACCTTAAAATCTGAAAACCATAAACTCAAAAAAAAAAAAAACACCCTAAATCTATAAAACATGAATATGAGAGATATAAAATGCATTTATCCTATTCAAATATTGAAACCCAATTTTTTTTTTAATTATATAATATGAATATAAAAACAATGTTAACCATTCAAAAATACATTTATTAATAATTAATGATTTTAATCATATATTATTAATAAAATAATAATTTTAAATATTTGAAAAATATTTTAATAAGAATTTATTTTTTTATTTTGATTGTTATTTTTATATATATATATATTATATTTTTAATATATTTGTTGGATGTTATATATAATATAAACATATTATTTTTTAATTATTAATTTGATATATTTAATTATTTTATTAAATATATATTAAAGTAAAAATAATTTCAAACATCATTAATATATTAATTTCAATAACGAAAACACTAGTTTTTTACAATGAAATATGAAGGGCAGATTTGAATTAAACAAACCCACATCCATATATTTTTTCTTCAAAGAAAGAGTAGAAACCCCACTACTATATAAAATTCCACCTTGGGTGGCCATTGTATACGGCATGTAATTTAAAAAACTATGGGTAGATTCTAGATTTTTTAATGATTGGACAGAATTTCACATAAACATTAGAGGGGGAACTCACTTTATAAAATGACGTCTTGATAGATTAGAACCTAGTTGACACTATGAGAAACACCCTTTTAGTTGATCTTTTCATTTTTTTCAACTCTTTTAATAGAATGACTAGTGGGCCCCTCTACAATGATGAGTAGGGGTAGGTGTTACAAATTATTTTATTATATATATATATATATATATATATATATATATATATATATATATATATATATATATATATATATATATATATAATTTCATTAAAATTAGATAATAAGGGAATTATTTATCATTTTTATTGCTTGAAAATCTTTTGATTTATGGATCTTTTATCTTATATTTTATTTTAGATGACTTTTACATTAGATATATCGGATCCAAATATTTGAATCAAGGAAGAAAACACTATAAATGAGGATTGAGATGTGATTATTAAAATTGGACAATAAGGGAATTATTTATCACTTCCATCGCTTAAAAATCCCTTGATTTATAGATCCCTTGTCTTATATTTTACTTTAGGTCACCTTTAGATTAGATACATCATATCCAAATACTTGAGGTAATGGAGGAAACACTATAAATGAGGATTGAGATGTGATATAAGTGTACATTATATGATAAAAATAGATTGATAAAATATAATAATATTCAAAATAAAATAAATAAATAATTAAGAACTAAATATGACATGATGTCTATTAATACTATTTATATTATTTATTTACCATATGTTTGATAGTTGGTATACCTTTTTTATAGACATATGCATTTCATTATATATGAGTGAAATATAGAACATGCAAATCATATATGGACACATAGATGGTGGACTTTCCTATACTCATGGGCCATGAAAAATTTGGGGACATCTTCTGAAATAAGTCACACTATCATAGGTTATATATTTATATGACCTTTTACCATGTTGAGATACATATATTTCATACACATTATTTGTTAATCACTTATATCTTAGACACTACAACATGCATATGCTATTTTACCATGATGTGACATTGATATACATGTATTTTGTAGACTAGTGCTGACTTGTTCTATCTTTCATTGATGTATTTACTCCTTCTTGATATGTTAATAATTACTTGTTTATTATGTATGGCCCTTGGCCTCATGTGTATGAAATTATTTTTTAGATTATATTTTTATAGCATCTTTATGTCCCTTGTTTTGGGCCTTTAGAATTGTTTGTTAAAACACTTTTATGTCCCTTGTATGTGGGACTTACATTTATAGATGACATTAAGAGTTATTTTGTAACATTACTTGTTGGTATTATTTAGATAGCAACATTATTATGTTTGTAGGTGTTGAGATCTTTATCACACACATGCCTATTTGTGTGCGGTGTCATGATCTATATCATGTATTTCATTATTTTTAGTCTTCTTCAATTATTAATCAGTGATGGTTAATAATGTGTGCTTAAATGATACATCTATCATTACATGACACTTATATTCCTTTCATTACTCTGTTACATACAGGTCTTGATGACATATACATTACTATGATGACATAATAGTTGTATATTTTCATAATTATAACTTTATTCATGATAAAGTTAAATATTTTTTGTTAGATGAGTGACTTAAAGGATACACCATTCACCTCAAAAGGGGGAATATAGTGGTAATTTAATAGATACATAAACATATGTGATAATAAGATTAAAAAAAACATACTTTGAGGAAGATTATAATTTAGATATTTTATAATGGTTCATATATCATATGGGTTTAAACATGAGACATGTATTCATACACTTGTACATATTTTAGGGATATATGTCATACATGTGCACTCACTTTGTATACAAATTAGTTACAAGGTACATATTTATATAAAATTGAGTACATATTCTATATAGGTGGATATATTTTACATGACCCAAGATCATGGGTTTACACATACAAATGCATTTGAGATACAGGTTCTTAGATTTACCATATAGATGCATAGTATTATATACCAGTTGGTGTCAATTTAGTGGGGAATGATACTATTTCATGCACATATATGATATTTCAGATATCAATTGACACCAATTTATGGGGTGTGATTCTTGTTCATGTATGTTTACATATTTTAATTTAGCACAAACATAGTTGTGTATTGCAAACACAATTTGATGCCCTTGAGTAGTGAATAAGCTTGAATCTATTAGTTTATCTCCAATGGTTGATTATTATTTTTTGAGGTTTTTTATTTTATGCTAAACAACAGTAAATAACTTTAGAATTTTATTGATAAGTACAAGGGTTGGTGAGACACTCACCTTATATTAATAAAGGATGTTACACAAACAAGCTAAGCTAAATTACCATGGCCAAACAAGAACCAATTACACCAAACATATATAAGGCCATAAGCAAATTAAATAGCATACTCTTCAACCACTTAAATACTAGCATTCAATATAAAGCTATCAATTAGTGGGAAAATAGTCCAAGAGATTAACAATCTTTCCTTTTTTACCTTTTTCCTTTTTACCTCCTTCCACATTCTTTGTTCAAGATTCATCACAAAAATTTGTTTATCATCATTTTTAATTTATAAATTTATATTTTCAGACAATTCTTTCTCTAAATCTAAAATTTCAAATTCATGTACTCTCTTTCCTTCCACTACTATTTTTTCAAAGGGAAGATTATGAATTTTTTATTTTTCCCCCACAATAGGCTGATCTTCTTTAGCTAAAGTAACTTGTCCTCCTTTTCATTTCCCAATTCTACATTTTCCTAAATTTTTGAGTCTTCAAAATAGTATTTAGTGACTACTGGTAGATCTAGAACACTCCATTTGATTGAGGTTAGCTTATCACCCTTTTTATTCCCTACTTTAAATCACCCCTGAGGACAAGAGGCATAAATATGCCCTGATAATTTGAATTTTTGTCATATAAATGTTGTAACCTTATAATATAGAGATTGAACATGGAGAACTTTGACATTTTTCAAAAATGAATTTCTTTGGAACCCTTTTGCTTAGATCAATATCTACATAAATTCTAGCTAAAGTGCATAGGGATATATCAGCTCTATCATGATCATTATTTATGAATAACCCTGAACCATTACCTACTTCCTCATAAGAGTGCCAAAAAGGCAAAGGCAAGTTAGGGAGATAAACCCACACTGGCATCTTTGTTACTGAGAGAGTGTTTGGATCAAACTTTGGAAACTAAGGAGCAATAAACAAACCTACATTGCCACAAAATCAAGGGCTTCAAAAAGACATTTATAATAATCCTTATATTCATGAAAGTGCAACACAAATGCATTTAGATCATCGAGAAATGTCAAAATTATTTGACCAAGTCTCATAAACCTACTGATATAAATTAGTCGATGAAGGCCACATGCCAATAAATATATAGATAACTACATCCTCTACTAATGTATGAAAATAGTCATCCACTTCCTCATTTATAAACTCCATGGATGGAAACTCATTTTCTTTTTCTAAAATATAGGATTGATGAGGAGGAGGGCACTTTTCATTATTTTCCTTGGAAGTAACATTTATGATCACTTCTTTAAGAGTTATAGGTGTGGGGGGAGATGTTTTATTCAACCCTTACACACCTCCCCATAATCTTAAATCCATGAAAATGATCAATTATTTTCATATATAATAGAAATATAATGATAAAAAATCATGTAATTCTTTGCCCTACTACAACAAACATTGAGACTCAGCAAGGACACCTAAAGAAACCTCTAGACTCTATTTTAAATCCTTCACATAATACATACCTTTCACCATAATACATTTTATTTTTCATAAAAGAGATCTAACCAAAGATTTAAAACCCTATTTTATCCTCTTTTAAATTCTTCTGATATTTATAAACTCTCCCAATAGTAATAATACCATCCTCTAGCTCCTTAGATATGTAAATCACATTCCTTGATGCTACTATTCATTGAGGCATTTTGTTAAACATTTTCCCTTCATCTTCCATATTTAATTTATTTCCCTTATCCTCCAAATTCTAATATATTTTGAGAAAAACCATAAGTACCATATTATCTAATGGTTGGATTTTATAATCCATATCCAATCCCTGCAAGCTATGCTCAGCTTAGTCTTATTAGTAGTAAAAGAGAAAAGAGGGAGACCATTAATAAATTCCCTTGCCTACAACAAATGATGCCATATGATACCACATCTTGGCCCTTCAAATTCTATCATCTTATATTTCATAGGAACCATCTTATTCTCCTTCCCTTCAAACTGAATCTATTATAGATTCATTGTACTTTTACCATTTTTAGTTGGACCAAGAAGAGTGCCATTAGATCTGACATGATTCCCTATCATTGTGTGTAAAGTATATCCTTATCCCATCAGATATGGTGATGGACCAACATGTTTCAAACCTTGATTCTATGATATATTCTTTTGTTATCCATTTCATGCCTTTTTGCCTATGCTAGAGGTGGAGGTTTTTCTAGTTGTTTTCTAGACAATGACATTTGCATAGAAGCATTAATGGTATTTTTTTCCCCTTGTTTTTATTTCATAATGGGTGGTGACTTTAGAATTACCTAAACATCATCATTATCTTCATCGCCTAACAAATCAAATGGATTATTCATTGCCATTAAACCTTCAAAGATTTATCTAAAACACGAGTATAAAAATATGTTAGTAAATTATTATAATAACTAAATATCTTACCAACATGAGAAATTGAAAATATTCTAACACTAAACAACATTATAAATATTCATATGTACCTTACCATTTTTAGGCATAAGATAAAAGATATAATATTTATTTGAGTTAGAGTAGTTGAGGTTCAACAATGCACAATAGCTTGGCACTACTCCTTACAAATGAGGAGTTGGGATTATTTTACCAACCCATGAGATTTAATATTTATGAAAATTATGGTTTTGGTACCCTCGAATGTACAATGATTAAAAATAAAGAACCTTTATCTAATTCTTCAACAAAGAAACATCAATACCAAAAAATTACAAGGCTATATTGTTTCTCACACATTTAGGTGTACTCATTACTTCCTCTTTAAAAAACTAAAAATTATATTATACGTCATATTTGAAATTTCATTCTATGGACATTGAATAATACATTTTCACTATAGGTTTAGTAGAACAACTTGAAAATCTAGAGCCTTCTCCCAAATTAAGCGTATCTTATCCACACTTAGGTACATATTTATCTATTTAATGTTATATTTGTTTTTCATTTAAATGATAGAATAAAATTGGTAACTTTAAAATACTATATCTAGTATTAGATAGGTGAAAATGTTTGTTTTGACCTAACTTCACCCTACATTACTTGTGCAACATATATAACTAGAAGTTTCCATTCTCTCAAACCTACATGATATATACATG
>JARHVA010010326.1:40000-110000 GCA_037957365.1 Torreya grandis | reverse complement strand
GTCTAAACATGTTGTACGGTGTTGTTCCCAACAAAAAATATATTTATCAAAATTTTGGTGTCAAAAAATATTTAAGTCAACTTAGGTTTATAAGTATATAAATTATTTAAAAATGGAATATTTTTAAATAACACAAAATGTTCCCATGCACCTACCATATCCAAAATATAGGGCCTTTCCAAATTTTCATATGCACTTAGATATGCCACATAATGACTTGACATTGATATCCTTGAAATTTTAGATTCAATGATCAAGCATGTTGATATGGTGCAATTTCATAAGATAATTGATAATAGATCCTCTACACCTATAGGCAATCTCCTATAAAGATGTATTTTACTTTAAGTCAAATGACTTTATAATTTATATATAGTGTTTAGATCTAATTCTATCATGTTATTAGTGACACAATGTTGAGATAAGATAAATCAAGTCTACATGGGATGCCCTTGTGGTAAATCTTGATGGTAAATCCATTGATGGATTATTTCAAAATACACCAAGGAGAGCATATGTGAGGATAAGCATATATATTTGGTATGCTTTTGAGAGAAAAGATACAAGTAAGAACCTCACCATCATGAAAAAAACATTGGATGGAAGTAAAATGAAGAGTCACATCTAAACTCCCCAAGACCTTCACAAAATTAAATTTTATGGTAGAATTATCAGATATGAGCATGTTGGTCAACAAGGTTTTTGGAAATGTAGACATAAAGTATTTCCATTCTTGGATGTTACTCTCAATGATTATAATTTGAAGTGGTAAGTAGTTAGTTGATTAGGGAGGTATGATGAACAATGTAATCCATGATAAAATCACCAAAGTTATTTCCTTTAAGTAATTTCATATGACTTCATATTTGATAAATTTACTTGCATATGAATGTGTATACTTTTAGCTCACTCAATTAGTGAACCTAGGACCAACTACTAGATTATACAAATTTTACCCTCAACTGAACTTGAAAAAAATCAAACAAAATTTTTAGATGAGTGAATGATGTAATAATTATGAGTTTGGTGTAAAAATTAAAATAATATTAGAGAGGAAAGCTTTCTAAAGAGTGAATCAATATTGTATCACAATATTGAATTTATTTCATCACATTCCAAATTTTATATTATATTATAGTTGTAGGTTTTGAGGGTTTTCCTATGAGGATTCCAAGGTTAGTCAATGATAAATTATTTCTTATTGAATTATAAAGATATTTATTAAATGTTCATTAGAGATGAAAAAACACACATGTAGAAAGATTAGTGTTCCAAATTTATCTAGGACTTTACACATGAAATAATTTTATAGATGCTTTAAATATTGAGTCTATTATGGCTTAATTTGATTTTAACCCATACCAGAAGAGTTTATTGAATAAAAATGGATATGTGTGAGATAATATATGGATTATACCTTTATATATTCATAAAACACACTTGGAGGATTATTAGGCTTACTATGTAGATAATTTTAAGGTTTGAATACATGATTGGTGACATCTAAGATTATATAATATTAGAAGTTTCACTGACACATGGGTCGTGAATTAAATGATTGATAATGGTAGTGTATCACTTAATCAAGAATATTATTTTATCCTTCTATAGTTTTGGCTATACAAATCCTAAGTTAGATTAAAACGTTGAGATGTCTAAATCAATAAAATAATAAGCAATAATTAACCCCTAATTTGTTATAGATTTTGACTTATTCTTTATTTCTAAAATAGTAATAAATATGTGCACATAGATTACTAACTGTAAAATGACTATCATGGAAGATATAGGTTCTAAAAACTGAGTTATGGATAGGTCTGAGTGTTGTCAAGAGGGTTCCTAGGTCTGATTATTCATTAGATAGTAGCATCCTACCTAGACAATAGTGCCATGATGCTCTAGTTTCTTGAAAATGGTTCTAGTGTCCTCTTTATATTATTATTCCTATTTTATAAGAGCACATTCACCTCTATTTCTAGGTTTTCTTCCTACGTGCACAGAATATGGAACTCTGTATTGTTCTTGGAATATCTGATTTAGTGTGTAAACCCTAATCCTCCTTGAAACTATGACATGCACAAAAAATGTGTGTTCATTAGTAGGATATAGTGGGCATAATCAAAACCCTTTGTGAAGAGAGTTACCTACATACCAATACTCTGAGGAAAGATCAAGCTTGATGTAGTTCTCCCACCTAGTGCTTGGTGTATGTGCAAGTGAATTTTAGCATGAGAGTGGTCTTGAATGCCTTGAGTGTGATCTAGATTGGAAATATTTCAAATCTAGGCTTACGTTAGCTATAGATTATAGTATGAAAACTGAGGGAAGAATAGGGATCAAATATCTTAATTTTTCTCAACTTGTTCTTTATTTGAATAGTCTTTTGCATCTATTTTCCATCTAGTCTATAGAGGTCAAATAGTCTTATATTTATAGTGATTCATAGCTTGTGAAAATAATAAAATGTACTTAGGCCTACCTTAGGAGGGTTATACATTTCAAAATATATATGTTTGGTAAAGTTATGTCAAGGAACACTAGCACCAAGTTGGGGACAATAACACCATGTGGCTCTAGTATCCTAATTTGGTATTAGTGTCCATCTAGAAGACTATTAGGAATAATGGTTTCAAATTTGGGAATGTTGTTTTGGTAATATGTTTAAGATGAATAAAGATGTTTTTGGTCTACACAATGGCTATAAATGCGTGATAAAGGCTCTAAGATAGGCCTATGGCTAGGTTATTAATAGGCTTTCTCAAACAACACACTTAGAATCCAAATACCACTTTTAGGTGATTACATTAAACCCCCCCTATGTTATAAATGTAGAAAAAGTGAAATGACTAGTTGTAATAATATAAAATGTGAAAATTGGCAAATTGAGTGTGGCTAATGACACCCAACCCATAGGTCCCTCTTGTTTGCTCTCATGACCCTCATAGACATATTTTCATTGATTCCTAGTCATCCATAGCCTTCTAGACCTGATCCCAGCTCACCAGAATACTCTTTCCATAGAAATACATCCTCTGAGTCCCATAAACTAAGGATAATAACACCTAATTTGGACTATAATGTCAATGCGACTAGTGTTACTTTTGGCGCTCCTATCGAAGTACATTTTTAGCCCTAATAGTCAGTTCCTTTTGATTTCCAATCCTTCTCCTTGTCAGACTAATGCAAGCACACTTAACCCATGACCAATAGATCCCTATAAAATCCCATTTAAATTTCATTTGAAAAGGGTTGGTAATTATCGCTAAGTAAGAAAAATTACAAGCAAGACTACTCAAGCAATCTTCCCTATTTTCTGCATATAACAACTAATATACTTACAAGCTTATCCAAATCCTTACACCGATACTTAGCCACCTCAAGCACATCTAGTTTACCATTTTACATCTTCATACACACTATTTCATAAATCACATGAAGTGGGACAACTACATATGGCTTGATCCCTCTTCAAAGTATTGGTATGTATGTAGTGTGCCCACATAAGGGGTGTGGATCCACGTCCATTGAATCTTACACAAACTAACCCCCCCTATTTCTCAAAAATTATTTAAATTATAATGGAGTATAAGTATTGAAGATAAAATATGTTCTACAAGGAGCTCTATAGCCTTCAAGTTACCAAAACATCACATATAGGGTCACACAGACCTAGCAAACAAAACCTGAAAAGCTCAGATCCTCCAGACAAAAGTGGTAAAGTTAGACTATAATGCTGGTGCTATTCTTATCCACTTTCAATGCTCTTATATAATCATAAAATGAAGGTTAGATCTCAGTTTATGATAGTGTCCCAATTTTGCATAGTGAATTCTAGCCTTTGTCTCATTCAGATTAGTTAGTTTGCAGCTAAGCCTTATTTTCTTTCCCTTATTACTATTTTTAGAAAGATTCAAATTGTAATAAAATTTCACAAATCAGTATCTTAATAATTTCATATTTATTTACTGATTTTACTACTTAGACCCTTTAACTAAATTAGGAATAATACACCAATATTCCCAAAATTGTTAAATCATTAGTATAAAAGAAAAAGAAGCATAACTAGACTTACCTAGGAAGTGAAGTCTATGTACCTAAGTCTGAGTATGTGAAGTTGGGTCTATGTATATGAAACATGATCCAAAATAATGACCTAAAATAAAACATGAAAAAAATTAGTCCTTAAGAGATTATCAATTGCAAAAGATTTTGTCAAGTAAAGTAACTGAATAAATCCGAGTAAAGAGATAGGAAAGATGAAAGGAATGAATACACCTCATTAGGTATGCAAAATAATGTATGAACCTAGTGATGAATTATGTATGTGATTGTATATAGTGATCAAATCATTGAATAACTTAGATTAATAGTAAATTTTAATCAATCCTCATATTTGGGTGGCTCAAGAACTCAATCCAGTTTTGAATCCATCATTACCCACCCCTACTCGATGGATCATCACCTATGGATAAATTGGATAACACTGTAAGTGTGTCTAACCATACCATGTGGGTGGATTAAGAACTCAAGTAGGCTATAAATCAATTATTTCCCACCCATGTGAAGTAGATACATCTAAAACTAAATTGCACAAAGTGATAAAACTATCTAACTAGGTATATCCAACTTGTATGTCAGCTCTGTAAGCACTCAAATATATTAGGTGTCTCTGGGCCACTCAAGAATGCCAACCATTGAAGATGGATTAAGGAATGAAATTGGTGACAACCTAGAATATGATAGCAAGTGTATACAATGTATATAATGACATGGATTTTTCCATTCCATCTTATCAACCTATGTGTAATTGAACATATGGAAAGTATGTGTTGTTCACATTCCCCCAATATGATATTTGAGTATACTAATTCTATATTGAGTATATAATATATATATATATATATATATATATATATATATATATATATATATATATATATAATGTGAGAGTGATCATTCTACTGATGATTCCCCAAAATTTGAGAAATTGGTATGAATATGAGCTGAAATGAGTGTATCTGAGAAAAATCTAAACATATTTGTCAAACATATGACTATATCTATGCAAATCTATACTACACCTAGTTTACTATTATGGCTAATCTAGACTACCCTAAAGTTGGGGCTATTGGATAGTAGCACCATGTAGTAGATAGTAGTACCCTTTCACTCTAGTGTCATAATTAGGCTGTTAATGTTTGTTTGGTTTAAAATATAGGTTATTGAACTACTTTCTGAGTCTTTATTTTTTCATATGTCTGACCTATGTCTAATTTCTAAAATTCAGCCTATGTGCTAAAAATAATCTATGAATAGCAATGTAGAAGGATAATCTATGTGAAAAAACCCTATGAATACCCCCTAATTTGACGTTAGTTGTGGAACCTATATAATAAATATCCTCTAAATAAGTGTCTCTAAAAAATGTGTTAGTTGTAGCATATATATGATAAGTATGTGATATTCCAATACAATGTGCAACCATAAGATCAGAATGTAAAAGAATATGAGCATAGTAGGTAATGCAGGATGTATGTTGTAATCTGGCATTACGTAAGAGTGTTAAAATATATGTAATCAATATGTATAGTAAAAAATCTAAGTAGCTACATAGGGGGATGGGGCATAATGTCGATCATGGCACCCAAATAGGAAGGGTGGATACATGAGGTCCCTCAAGGCCTTGAAATTGGTGTGTGGAACAAATAAATACAAATGTCATTGTGAAGATGCATACAAAAAAGCATACATAAAAAAAACATGAGGCACACAAAATTAGTTTAAGAGGATATAAGACAAGGGACATGGGCACATGTCACTAAATCACATAATGAATACATACAAAAACATGTTCAAATGTCCACATACACAAGTAACAATTAATTTGGCTTAGAGAAACATAAAATGACATGTTCATATATATATATATATATATATATATATATATATATATATATATATATATAGGAAAGTACACATAAGGGACATGGGTGCATTTAAAAGGAATAAAGACATAGAAGTGGCATAAAGCCAAAGAGTAATTGCATATTCAAATACCCTCGAAATGGAAGAAGAATAGGAAACATAATCAAGTCCAAACTAGGAAATCTATAAATTAAAGCATGTATAACTATTTAATACACATCTATGTAAATGATAGGATGTACATATACTGATTCTAAAGTAGTGATAAATCAAAAAAATATGAGCATGAGTAAAAATGATCAATATCAAGATATCTCAATGCATAAACTAGAAAGTATAAAACCTATTAATAGCAACTGTATATGAGATGCCCCCAAGTGGGTAGATGTATCAAATGAATAAACTTGGATCAGTGTATATGCCCCCAGTGGGTAGATGATAATAAATCTAGATCAATGTAGTGGAATGAAGTCATGTATTTAATTTTCAAGCACTCAATAAGAATAAGTGAAGCATCTATGTATGATAAAACTCATTATACTAAGATAGCTAGCATATGTAACATCTGGAAAATAGTAGAAATGTAAACATAGTAATGCATATAATCAATAATTTTTTGTGATTTTTGAGTAATATTTGAATGCTTTAGTATTTTAAAATGTTATATTATTTTTGTCTTTTATGGACATAAATTGTGTACAAGAAAATGAAAATTAACTATGTACAAGCCACAAGAGAGAAGAAGGTACGTAAAAGTAAAATGAAAACAAATAGTGCATTATTTATATGTATAATCTCATTAGACACATGTTGTTTAATGTATTTTAATTTCCTTCCCATCAAGTTGAGCTAGGTTATATGCTTTAAGGCTAAGATTTTATGTGATGATGTATGCTCCAAGAAAATTTGGTTTAAACTTTCCTTTATTATCTTCTTTAGCATTGATGTTTTTGAAATTTTATTTTAATACTAGATCATTTATTTTTAATTCCTTATTATGGACTCATTTATTTTGAATTTTAATAACCTTTGAGATGTTATAAATCTTGGATCCATGTGTGATCCAATTATTCTAGTTCATGAAGATTTCACTCTCTATACTAAAAATTTGTGATGAACTCTTTTAAATATACCTATAAATATTAGATTTCCAATTTCAATGGGATAAAATATTATGTGCCATAAATAAGTGAATAAGGAGTAGCTATTTTTGGTGTATATATGTTGGTATGATAATCCCAAAGTGCATATGAGTTTATCGTGTTAGTTGTCACCAAATTTGGTAGCTATTTTGCTAAGAATATTGTTGATTATCTTGTTCATTGCCTTTGCTTGACCATTACCCTATGGGTAGTATGGTGTAGAGAATGTGTGTCAGATTTTGTATTTGGCGCATAAAATTTTAAATATTTTATTCTTGAAATAGGTTCCATTATCTCTACTTATGTTATTAGGAAGATGAAGTGGGAAATAGTATTGGTCATGACAAATTGGAAAATATCCTCCCCTTTTATTGATTGTAATTAGATGGATTCTACACTGAATTTGTAAAATATTTTGTAGATATAAAAATGAATTTTTGACCTTATAAATATTATGGGTTTATCTTACCAATTATATAGAAGCCTCATAGCATGAATGTCCATAGGGATATGATAGGTTGAAGCTACTATAAAGGTACATGGTGGAAGTTACCATGTCATTAGCATTTATTTCATAGTTCATAATTTTGGAATTATTATTCCATGATTGTCTAATAGTAAATCTTTATAAGTAAAGTATATTGCATTTCCTTATCATTCAAATGACCACCACATTCACTATCATGTATTTTTTTAATAGCTAATTTAGCTTCCTCAACTATCAAACATCAGAGTAAGTGTCTATCAAAAGATATCTTAAATAAATTGCTACTAATGATGACATATCCAAGATAGCTTCATTGTATTTTATGTTTTTCATTATTTTTAAGAGTATCTAGTGTGATAGATTTATTTAAAAGTTATATATGTTAGATAACTATTCAAATGGTGTCAAACTATGTGTGGTAACTATTATTGTTAGAGAGACAAGGTCCACATGGGACACTGACAGAGATTGTAATCATTTAGTTATAAATACAGATTATTTTGCATCCATATCGATGGGGATCATTAATTTCCATTGCATTAGCATGATGGTTGTCTTTGCATGGGAAGTTATCTATAGAAAAATTATGAAACTAAGCCTATGGACATTGAACCATGTTCTTCTAAGGAATCATGTGCTCTTCTTTTATTTGGTAAACATATGTGACTTGATTAAAAATTAATTAGGAGTCCTTGAAACATTTTATTTATTTTATATTGATATTTTGGGTTTCTTGAGGGCCTAAGCTTAGAGCTCTGTACTCTGCAATATTATTATTGCATGAAAAAATGAGTCAGCATTCAAGATGTATTATGTGTCTTAGGGGATCGATGAAAACAATTTTGGCACCGATACCAAATACACATCTAGAACCATCAAATAACCTTATCCATGTATCTATAGTGGTATTATTCTATGAAATAATCTCTAAAATCATCCTTAATAATATTTTTATATAGCAATGGAGCTACTACCAATTGATTTGCAATTATTTGACTATTTACCATTTTTTACAATATTATTTTGAGGTCAAATTCTATAAGTAACATAACCCATTTCAAAATATGCCCCAAAGTATGTAGTTTTGACACGAGGATTTTTAAAATATCTACTTTCATAATGATCTATGTCTCATTGTTAATCATGTAGTGATGAAGTTTTTGAGTAGAAAATACTAGTGCTAAGCAAAGTTTTTCAATTGATAGATAGTTTCACTCAGAGGCAACTAGTATATGACTAATGTAGTAAATCGATCTTTATTTATGCTGATCATCATTTTGTGTTAGGAGTGTTCCCATTGCATGATCTCTCACAAAAAGGTAAAGCAAAAGTGGTTTACTAGGTATAGGTGGTACCAAGATAGGAGGGTTGATTAAGTATTTCTTAAGTGTATTAAAGCTCTCTTGACATGTGATGTCCCACTTGAATTTTATATCCTTATTAAGTAGTCTGGTGAATTATTGTCTTTTATCTATGAATTATGCCAAAAAATGATGGATTTCCTAAACTTTCCCCTAGAAGGACTGAAGTTTTTTCATACTAGTAGGAGGAGGCATATACATGATTGCTTTGACCTTCTTAGGGTCAAAATCTATATCGTGTTGAGATATAATGAAACCTTAATATTTCCCCAAGGAAACTTCAAAGACACATTTCTTATGGTTGATTCAAACATTATATTTTGAGTTTTTTGATAATTTATCATAAATTCATTATATGGTGTTATCACTCTTTTGACTTTACCAACAAATCATCAACATAATCTTTGATTGTCTTATGAATGTGGTCATGAAAGATATGCATCATATTGAATTAGTAAGTTTCACCTATATTATTTAATCTAAATTTCATGAATATATCATAAAAGTGCCCCATGGTATGGTGAAAGAAGTCTTTTCTTGATCTTCTTCAGAGATATTGATTGGATTATACTTGACAAAACCATCCATGAAGGAGAGCATCTCATATCTAGTTTTTGAATCTAATATCATATAAATGCTTGGTAAAGGAAAGCCATCTTTATTACATGTTTTTTTGAAGTATATGGAATCATAACAACATTGGATTTGTCCATTAAGTTTTACAACATGAACAATATTGGTAACCCACTATGGATGAGTGACTGATTGAATTAATCCAATATCTAACAACCATTAAAAATCATTCTTGACAAGGAGAGTAACTTTAGAATGAACTTTATGAATATTTTATTTTAATGTCTTAGCATTGATATATAATGTAATTTTATGTACTACATTTGAGGGATCAATGCCAGGAGTATTAGAATAATCCCATGCAAATATTTCAAGAAAATTGGTTAAAATTTGATGAATTTCTATGTCCTTTGATTTATATAAAGTGAAATGTAATAGTATGATGTGAGGATTAGTTTTATTTCCATAATTAAATTTAACTATTTATTCATTAAGTAATGTAGATTGATCCAAAGTATATGGTGTTGTAAGGATTGAATCATTTGTGTTAGGTAACATATTATCCAAATCATCTGAATGCTCACCAAAGTCTATCTGGGCACTTGTTGAATGAGGACACCTATTCTTATGATGAAATTTAAGGGAGATCCTCATATGCACCTAGGAATTATACGAGAGCCTCATCATCAGATAATTCATCAAGAATTCAGAGATCAAGAAAAAACTATATCATCGATGAGATCGGGTAGACATTTGAAAGTGTATAAACAAGGTTTACTATATTAGTTGCTCATGTAATAGGTGAAAAAAACATGATATGTTGAGAATAATTCTCAGAGGATATTGAATTGGATGCATTATTTTTATATCCATTTCCTTGTTTTCCCTATTGATCATATTCTTTAATGGGAATTAGGATTCCATACTCATGTTTGCTAAGGACCTGTCCTTCATAGCCCATATTATATAAATATTTTGATGCAAAAGGTGAGTAAACTTATTACCTTGTGTATTGGAAATAACTAGGGGAGTTATTAGTGTCTTTTGAATTATAGATTGAGGTGGTGTAGTAAAATTTATGTGAGAAATATAGTTTTTTGAAGACTCTATCTGTTGACATTACTTATATGGTTCTTTACCTATGTAACATGTATCTATATGACCTATATGGATGAATTTTAAACATACATGTAATGTTTATGGAACTACATTCGTTACATGAATCCATGGACTCCCAATCAATATATTATAATTTAGATCATTAAGCATAACTTGGCATGTTATAAGTAGTGTTTTGGGTCCAAGAGTAAGGTTTAATGTGATTTGACCCAAAAATTTGTGTGAAACATTATAAAACCTTCAGATGTTCATATTGAAAGGATACAAATCTATATAATGTATGTTAAGATGATGTAGAAAAGAGATATTGCAAGTATTCAACCTTGATCCATTATCAACTAGAACTCATTTGACACCTTCTTTGTTAGTTCATAAATAAATATATATGTAGATGTAAATATATTATGTGACATAGTGGAAGGTTCTCTCTCTCTCAAAAAAAAAATTCTTTTGTCCATTTCATAGTGTTGGTAATAGAAGCAACATAGGGAGGCTTAGATGTTTAAAGTACTTGAGTATCATATAGTGTCACATATAAAATATCTTTGTACGTGTTGAAGTGTTCTAAAATATCTAGAATATAAATTTTACTTGAAGGAGTATTGGTCTTATCCATAAAGCTATAGCCATTGGTTTGGTAAACCTACCAAACTTCAAGACCACATGAGGACATCCTAACCTAAACAACAGGGTCTATAAAAAGCATAGAGCTAATAGTAGATAAAAGATGTTGGATATATGTTTTTGATTGAGAATAAGAAGGGATAAGAAAGACCAATGATATTTAAATATGTCTAGGAATGATAGGAAGGAATCAGAATGAACCAAAAAACAAAACACATCTAAAGGAAATTTGTTGATTTTAGGTAGTATAATTATTAGTTGATGTAATAAGTTATCTAGGTGATTAAAGAATAATTTATTAAATTTATTTCACATGGGATAAATATGGCATGTGAAATAAATAATGAAACATGAAAGACATTCTAGTTGATATAAAACATCATGTATACATGCATCTATGTTCGAGTTTATTCTTAATTAGATGAAACACACATGCAAATGAAAGTAGTAAAATTTTAAACAAAAAGTGATTAATTTATTCTATTATTATAATCATGATTATACAAATTAGAACATATGTGAATCTAAAATTTGAATGTTGAAATGTAGGCCCTAGGGTTAGGTAGTTCTAGTGTTTTAAATTAGGGTAAGCTAACCAAAGATTTATATTAAATTTAAATGAATGAAACCCTAATTTGGTATTGATTAAATGGGATATTTTATGCAAAATAAAAATAAAAACAATAATTTATGTCCCTAATTTAGTGAACAAAAAATTAGAAAAGGTAAACACTAGGCAAAATTAGGTTTTTAATCAATATTCTAAATAATTTAGGTTTACCAAATGTCTTGTCTTTTTAGGGGTTTTGATATGAAAATCTTAAGTTAGATTAAAGAGATGAGATGTCTAAATCAATGAAATAATATGCAATAATTAGCCATAGATTTCATATAGGATGTCATGATAATAGTGAAAATAGTAATGAAGGAGGAATAACACAACAGCCAAGGAAGATCATGATCCAAGGGCAAGTTGCCACTTACTAGGAAAGTATTTGGATCTACTTTGGAAGATTTTAGGTGGATAAAAGGAGAAGGAAGTGAATAGACCAATGAATATCTAGGATTTGGAAATGAAGGAGAGAATAAAGGTAGTGAAGGGTTTAGATCTAATAGGGTAGAGAATAGGTCAACATCTAAGCATGTAAGGGGCAAAGGTAGGAGTAAAATGTAACTTTTGAACAACGGGTTTATTCTCCTAAGTTTTTGGAAGTAGGCAGTGTTATTCTTGAATTTGTCTTATGAAAAAATCCAAGGTAATTTAACACTAGCCTAGAAAAAGGAGTTGTCATTTTGGAAGAGAAATAAGATGGATCTACCTTAGGTAAGGCTAGGGTTTCAAGAGATTTAATTTTTTTATCCTGAATTCACATCTCTAATCCTTTTCATACATGTGGATCATTTTATAAAGAATATGTCCTCAAGTCTCAATCGGGTTCTGACCCTATTATAGTTCCAATAAGGTAGGTATATTCAAATATATCCCTAGCGAAGGAAATAGCCATTGAGGAAAGTTCTAAGGAGAATCCACAAGTATATAGTTCCCATCTTTTACCTCTAGAAATAGCTCATATTAGTGATGTTCCTTTAGTTTTCTCTAATTCATATCCTATCCTTGATTTATTAGATTTAGATTTGTCAAAGGTGTTTTTATAAAAGGGCATCAAATCAATTATTGATAGGTGTGTTGGGAAATGATGATTGTGGGAAGTGCTTTAGCAATGGGTAGTGGACTCTTGGCCAACATTGAAACCCCTTTCAGTCTCTTTGATATCTAATGGTTTCTTTTTACTTCAATTTTAGTCGATAGATGACATAGATTTTTTTTGGTCAAATGGACCATGGTTCATTGTTAATTAGGAGGTGTTTTTATTCCCTTGGGATCCATTTTTTGATCTAAATTAATTAGTTATTTTTCAAGCCCTAGTATGGATAAGGTTCTATAATCTACCCTTAGCCTTAAGAGATCCTCGTATTTTTAATTAGCTAGTAAATAAGATGGGAGTCTTTGTTAAAATTGATGATTATATTAAAGATCATAGTAATTTTGTTCTAGTTTGTCTACTAGTTGATTTATCCAAACCTCTATTTCACTTGATAAAAATCTCTTCCTCCCATGGAGTATGCTCTCAATTTTTCAACTTTGAAGGTCTTACATTTAGATGATTCAAATGTAATAAATTGGATCATAAGATGGTGGCTTACATGGAGAAGGATTTTAAAGGCTCTCAATATTCGATTGTTCATAAATGGGTTAGAAAAATTGGATGCCTAAATCATGATTTGGTTAACAATTTGTATGTTCAACTAATTAAAATATCAATTGAGGATCCACCTTTAGAAGCCTTTAAAATAAAATTAGTTAAGGATCCACTTTTGGAAGATTTTAAAGAGACTCAGTATTCTCCTCAAAAGAATGAGATTCTAGAGGCTATAGATATTATGGATATTTTGGAGTCAAGGCAGCCTTTTTCCAACAATATAGAAAAAATAGAAAATGTTTTGAATTATGGCTAAGAGGATTTGGGAAAAAAATTACAGTAAAAACTATGCATTATGGGCTAAATGATTTAGATAATTTTTTTCCAATTAGGGATAGTCCCTTAATAAAGGAAAGATTAGAAGAGGAGGAAGAAGAATGGGAGGAAGAAGAAAAAGAGCTTGAAAGCAAGGCTATTTTATCTACTGCTTAGACAATAAGTGAATTAAAGACCCCCAACTTTGAATTGAAAGCAAAAAGCAAAAGGAAGATGGAAGCAAAAATGTTAAATCTAGATGCTCAAAATTTTATAAATGGCAATACCCAATAGACCATAGAATCACTAATTTCCAGTAGAGGTAGATGCTTGAAACTAGTGAATGGATGATTTGAAGAATGGTATAGGGTTTGTTTTTCATGTTTTGATGAAGTTTATTTTTGGATCTTAAATTAGTTTATTAAATTGTTTGACTTCTTAATCTTCCCTTTGGATCCTTACTATTTTTGTTAGGATTTTAAAGGTTTAAAGACACTCTCTTTTTGTGGTTTCAAGTATTTTTGGGACACTAAACCTCTTACTATGTTCCAGAACTAGTTATGGCTCTGGTCAAACGCTGAATTGGAAATGGGACCCTTTTATCCCTACCATTGGTCTAAAACAAATTAACCACTAATTTTTTATAGATTTTGACTTATTTTTCATTTCTAAAAATATTAATAAATATGTGTAAATAGGGACTTATATAAAAAATGACTAGAGTAAAAGATCTAGTTTTTAAAAAATGAGTTATGAATAGGTATGAGTGTCTTCAACAAGGTCCCTTGGTTTGATTCTTCAACAGATAGTAGCACCCCACCTAGATAGTAGGGCCATACTACTCTAGCACCTTAGAAATATGACTATTTTCCTCTTTGTAGGACTATTCCTAATTTTTGGGAGTAGACGCACATATGTTTTTGGGGTCTCTTCTTATAACCATAAAATCTAGAACTCTGTATTGTGCATAGAATATATGATTTAGTGTGAAAACTTTGATCCTCTTTGAAAGCATGGAATGAGATGAAAATGTGTGTTCATTAGTTGGATAGGCTAGGAATCCTCAACAAACTCATTTTAAATAGAATTTCATATATGCCAATACTTTGAGGAGGGATCAAGCCTAATGTAGTTATCCCACATAGTGTTTGGTGAAATTGCAAGTGAATACTAGAATGAAAGTGGTCTTAGATGCCTTGAGTGTGCTTGAGATTGGAAATCTTTGAAATTTGGGCCTAGAAAGGTTATAGGTAGTAGTATGCAGAAGTAGGTTAGAATGGGGACCAAATACCTTAATTTTGATCAGTTTATTTCTTAGTTACATAAGATGTTACATCTATTTTCAATCTAGTATATAGAGGTCAAAGTCTTGTATTTATGGTGATTTGTAGCTTGTGCAGATAATAAATATACTTAGGATGACCTTAGGAGGGTCACTCTTTTTAAAATATATCCATTTGAGAGATTTATGGTAAGGAACACTAGTGACAAGTTGGGGAAAATAGTGGCATGTGGCTCTGGTGTCCTTAATGTGGTGTTAATGTCTAGTTAATAGATTGTTATGGATAATGGGTTAGGATCTGAGAATGATGTTTTGTGATTATTCTTGAGGTGATAAAATATGTATGTGGTCTATAGAATGGCTATAAATTTGTGATAAATGCTTTAGGATAGGCTAAATATTATGCTAGGAAGAGGATAGTCAGACTAATTACTCACCATAGATCTAATACTCAAACCCCATGATTGTGACACATGTCACTAGCATATGAAATTGGAACCTTTGACATATTAAATTTATGTACACCACTGGATCACAATCCGAATGATGAATTCTCACCATTAGATCTATCTTGACTAGTTGACCCTAGATTTTAATGTAGTTAAACTTGATGGTATATAGCACATCATAGTCTATGAGATCAACTTTAAGGGTTTATAACTTGAGCTAGAAAACATGTCAAGAGCCTAAATATTCAGGGTACTTTATTGGCACTATAGACAACATCTACATGAAATTTTTTGACTACTATTGACTTTGTGAGTACCTGCACTAAATATACAAACATTATGGTTCATTCATATCTCCATTACATGCAATTATAGTATAGTTCCTTTTAAGCTATAAGATTCATGTTTCTCTTTCTAAATGATCAAATTACACACTAGAACTTCACCAAGAAATCTATGGATACCTCACAACCTCTTCTTTATCCTTACTAATTTACACATATGCCATATACTCTCACAATTATCAATTTGATCACTTTTTCATTAATGCACTATAAATCATGACCAAGCTTGACATTAATGATAACCATGACATTCTTAGGACACCAATATACTATGTCCAATAATATTCCCCTTTATCATTAATGGAAAACCATACTTAGAATACCTTCTCTCAATAAAAAAAAATCATCCATCTACCTCTTTAACATTAATGACAAAGGGTCTCTTTGTCAATATGCCAACTTGATCATTGCCCTGATAAAATGCTCATCAAGCTTAGAAATCTCCCCCTAACATCAAGTTCCATCTCATGTCATTTGTTTTTTGACATACACCAATATGAACTTGGGCTTCTCTTATCTTTGGAATTTCCTATTGTGCATGTTCATTTATGTTAGGTTGTCATCAATGTCAAAAATATCATGATTCATACATGTATCCATCCATGGAGTGTAGTAAAAGTTAATAAGGTGTAAATTTGGCTTCTGAGATAGAGTTCAATAAGTTCTCATACTTAGCCAAATTTGTGATATCAGAGATCTAAGGCTAGAAATTAATTGGATCATATAACTAATGGTGAGAATTTAATCTAACTGGATAAGGATCTAATAGAGTACATGATCTTGTCAGGTAGTGATCTAATGACATGCATGAAGTCAAACTGTAAAAAGATGGCCAGAAGGCATGTGATAATGACATGTGTCATAATAAAAAAGTTTGATCAATATATCTAATTGTGAATATGAAATTTATCATAGGAAGATCCAATAGAGTGCATGATATTGTCAATAATGATCCAACGGTGTGTATTAAGTCAAAATATCAATAGGATTCTCAAAGGGCATGTAGGGCTGCCAAGTGGCTTAATCATGGAAGTATGGATCTAAGATCAATAGTGAGAAGTGAAAGGTAAAGATCAGGATACTCCAAAGGAGATTAATGGAGCATGTTTGATCAAGTTATGCAAAGACACATGATGAAGACACGTGTCTGTAACGTTTATATTGAACAATGACCATTATAATTTGAATATTCAAATTAGCCAAGGGAAAAACTAATATGTAGTATTTTAGCTATAAAAGATGAATTTCATGGTGGTGTGAAAGGTAAATTTTAATAATAATTTAAGGCACATCCATATAAGTTGATTATAAGATCTCAATGTTTGTTAAATCAAATATATTGAGCTCCAAAGTTGACTATGTGTTTCATCATGTTTTACAATTGACCCAAGGATAATTGAGTTAATCTTGATTTTGTTTTTATGTTTAAAGACGAAATATCTAATGGATATTATTATATAATCCATGAGGAATATCTATATGGATTTTGGAGGTTTTACAAATCCATCTTCAATGTGCAAAATTGCTTATAAGTTGATTATGTTTATTGAATACACTGGCAATTTGAGTGACCATCTTATAGAGGTAAGTTGAAGGTGTTCTAAGAAGATTTAAGGAATAAAATGAGTATGTAGATGTTATATAGTTATCTAAGTCTTATTATAAGCATTTGTTGTCATATTTTTCCCTTGATTATATATGGAGAGTCAAAATAGCTTGACTATATTTTGATTATGTGTGATTAGTTTGAGTGGTCATTTTTTAAGAGTTAATTTGAGTACTTAGATCCTATGTTGAAGTGTCTAAGGAACATGGAGGTGTAGTAGAGGTATTAAAGGGTTAAACCATGTGATATAATCATATGTATATGTGAAATACTTGAGTCTTTGTTTATGAAGTTTGAGACTATGTTTTCTATGTATGAAGACCTAAAGAGCAAGGAGACCTAATTGGTAGGTTCAAGTGTTGAGTTGGTGTTTTAGGTGGCATGGACCCATGATGGTATTATAAATTGGATATTTAAGATGTATATGATGTGTTAAAAACATTTTAAAATGATAAAGGTGGTCCAATTAGTCTCACATGTAATGTGTGAATATGAAGGCTTCATTATTTTAGGTCTCACCAAGACCTAATGGTGGTTTGGGTCTAATGAGGTAATGGATAACCTATGAGAATGGATTTGAGATATGTATTAGTGTGATATAATTATTAAGGGTCAAGGCAAGTCTTTTGTCTAACCAAAAAAATAATATTCATGAAGACTCTATAAAAAGTGAAAGCAAAGGTGATGGTTTCTCGATTTGAGAGTGCAGAGTTGAGCAGTTGTGTTAGAGATGATTCAATCGAAGAAGAGAACCTTTGAAAGAGAAGGTAAAAATTCAATAAGTAAAATTAGGGTGTGAAGAATACCATATATTTTTATCTAATCAATTTTATGTAGGAATACACACAGGTCATTGGACCCAATGAGCCTAGAAGAGGTCATTTGAGCAAGTTAGCCCTAGAGGTAGCCTGAGAGAAATTGGAGGTGAAGAGTGCAGACAAGAGTGATCATCATCAATTGAAGAGTATCATCAAGTTATTAAGGTCATATATTCATGTAGCTAAGTGTATTTTTGGTTTCCTGGGGGGTTGGTTCCTCTTTATAAGGCAAAGATTTCTAAAGGTCTAGTTATTGTGGGTGCTTACCTAAATAAGGGAAGTAGTTCCTTGTGGGATTAGTGTCTCACTAAAATAAGGGATGGGTGTTCCCTGATTAGTTGGTGCTCATATAAGTGTTGAATCTTGTTATTATAATACTTTAATCCATCTTTTAGGGTTTTGTGGGGTTTACTCCCCAAGAGGGTTTCCCACATATATGATGTGTTCATGTGATGTATACTATTATGTATCATTTGGATGTATGTACTTTCAAGTTTATGTTTATTAATCTAGTTGATGTATGTTGAATATTTAAGAGTTAAGAATTTAATTGGATTATCTTTCATCCTTGATTTACCCTTGCTCTTAGTGATTTTACCTCTAATAAATAGTATCAAAGTTAGATATTACACTCAAGTTTAACCACTTGAAGATGATCCAAGGTATAATATGGGTGAAAAGATCATCATGTTTGATGAAGAATTTTGTTATGATAGCAAGGAAGAAGAAGTTTATCTAGAAGCTAAGATCATGAGTGCACTTTTTGAATTAAAGGAAAAAAATAAGAGGAATATGATCAAAGGTATTGGAAGACAAGTCATATTTCTTGAGTCGACGTTGTCAAGCAAATACATAAGAGAGGAAAAGGAGAATCAAGAATTGATAAAGTCTATAGAAGAGAAATCATGTAGATTGAAAGATGATATGACCAGAAGGGCTAAGGAGGATAAGGAGACCATCCAAGATCTTAGAATTTAGTTAGAGGTTACAAGTTCAAGTATGATAGCTAAAGAGGATGATAGAATTCAATTAAAAAACAAGATAGATTCATTGAAGGATGGGCATTATAAATTTGTTATCAAGGTAAACAAGACTAAAAAAGAGAAAGAGAGTTTAGCTCAAGACAAGAAAGATGTAAGAACCAAGATAAACAAGAAAAGATCCATCATGCAAACAAGTGCCATGAGGTATGAAAGAAATTTTAATGGCCATTGTTATGTTTCTCATAGGTTTGGTCACAAGGAAAGAAACTATAGAAGGAAGAGTAAATGGTTAGCTAGAGGTATGGATAATGTAGTTTGATATAATTACCATTACATGGGACATATTTATAGATTCTACCCTAGAACACATGGTAAAATACTAACCCAGGTATGGAGACCTAAGAGAGTCAAGATTGAGCATAATGAACTTATTAGACAAGATGGTATGTTTGTTGAGATTTATAATATTCATCAAGCATAAGATATGAATGATGTTATTTATTTCTATTATCATCAAGTTGGTCACATTGTAAGATATTTTAAAAGCAAGATCTAAAGTCATAAGAAGGTGCATGGACATCCTAGTGTGCTCAAGAAAGGTAAATCCTTGTTATGGAATACTAAGGAAGTGAAGACCAAGAAAACTAATTCAGTTGAGATGAAAGATCAAGGTCAGATATGAAGAACATTCAGGAATGCCAAGAGAATATGTCATCTATTTAGATAGAAAATGAGAATCAAAAGTCAATTCAAGTCAAGATAAAATAAAAAACCAAAATGATAATTGAGTCTAGTTTTAAGGTATTTATGGATCTAGGTAACACCTTCCTATTGTTGAGAAAGTTTCACGCAAAGAACATTAGTTGTCAATGCCCATTTATGAGGTTATTTATTTAGTTGAAAGGGTATGTCTTGAAGCTTTGTTGTCCTCATATGTTGTCAATCCAATCTTAAAATAAAAGGAGAATATTGTAGTGGATGATCATGTTGTTTATCTTAAGCTTAAGGAGAAGAAGAACTATCAGTATCAGATGACCAAGGAGGAGAAGTAATATGAGGAGTTTTGGGCAACTACTAGTTTCACATTATTCTATTTGCTACAATTGTGAATTCAAGAAGATTGATATGATGACTTGATCAAACCAAGTCATGTGTTTTGATAAGGTATTGAATATTTATCCATGAGCAAATAAATATTGTGAATTACATATGTAGACAGGTCCAAGGATTAGAAAATCCCATGTTCAGTTTGGTGTATGTCAA
Organism: Torreya grandis; assembly: GCA_037957365.1. Lineage (NCBI taxonomy): Eukaryota > Viridiplantae > Streptophyta > Pinopsida > Cupressales > Taxaceae > Torreya > Torreya grandis. The sequence goes on along the minus strand of JARHVA010010326.1, from coordinate 89,508 downwards.
AGAATAGATGACATGAGATGGAAATTGGTTTTAGGGGGAGATTTATAAGCTCTGTGAGTATTTTGTTAGGTCCAAGGATCAAATAAGTCCAAGTTTAGATTATTTCATGTCAAAGGGGGAATAATTGACTCATATTATTGAAATTATGTTAGTATTTTGAAAATATTAAATAATATTTGAATGCACACATGATAATGAAGAATGATTGTTGGCATTTTGAGGAAGAGACCCTTTATCATTAATGTCAAAGGAGGAGAAAGATCAGAATAAAGGAGTTTAAATGAAGTCATTATAATGGTGATTTTAGATCAATGAAAAAATGGGACATTGTTGAGCATGGTCATAGATATTAGGTTGTCATTGATGTCATAGATGTCATGATTCATAGTGAATTAATGATAAAGTGATCAAATTGATGGTTTCGAGAGAGTTTTCTTAGTTAAGTAATTAATAGATGATATTGATGGTATGGTCATGTTAAAAATACCTTATGGGATATTATGAGTGATTAGAGTGCTTATGGAAGTGAATGGGATTCATTAGAATAGTCATATGAAGGTCTAAGCTCAAATCATCATCTTGATAGATAAAGCTATGTGAGTAGATTAATGACATAATATTTCCCACACGTAAAGGTTTCGAGAGTATCTTGATACATGGATGGATTATGATATGTGAGGAGATCATATGGTTTAATTTTCAAGTTTGGACATTGAGCATAACAAAAGTTATTAAGGTGCAAAGTTGGCTTCTCAAACAAAGTTCAATAAGATCCCAGACTTTACCAAAATTGTGATATCAAAGATCTACGACTAATTTAAATCAGATAATAGATATAATTATGAGAATTTAATCTAAATGGATAATTATATAATGGAGCATGTTATCTTATCAGATAGTGATCCAATGATTCACGTGAAGTCAAATTATCAAAGGATCCTTAGAAGGCACGTACTAGTGACATGTATCATAATCATGGAGTTTGAGTAGTAGATAAAATGGAGAGAATGAAACCTATCATATGAATATATAATAGAGTAGGTTATATTGTCATTAATGATCTAGTTGTGCATATTAAGTCAAAATGTCAATAGGATGCTCAGAGGGCATGTGGGGCTGCATGTGGCTTGATTGTGAAAGTGCAGATCTAATATCAATAGTGAGTGATGAAATGTAAAGATCAGGATACTCCTAAGGATATTAATGGAGCGTGTTTGATCAAGTTTTGTGAAGACATGAGATGAAGACACATGTCTGCAATTTTTACATTGAATAGTGATCGTTGGAATTTGAATATTCAAATCAACAAAGGGAAAAACTAGTCTGTAGTATTTGAGCTATATCTTTTGATATAAGATGAATTTAATTATGGTGTAAAAGGAAAATTTAAATAATAATTCAAGTAACATATATATAAGTTGATTAGAGTATCTAAATGTGTGAAAATTCAAATATGTAAAGCTCTAAAGTTGACTATGTGTTTGACCATGTTCTGCAAGTGACTAGAGAAGGATAATTGAGTTATTATTGATAGTATTTTGATTTTTAAAGATGAAATATATAATGGATAATTTTACATACTACATGAGGACTATATTTATGTATTTTTTTAATTTTTAACAATCTATCTTCAATGTGAACAATTGCTTCGAAGCTTGCAGTGTTTATTGAATACACTAGCAATTTGAGTGACCATTTTACAGAGATGAGTTAAAGGTCTTCCAAGTAGAGTTAAGGAAGAAAATGAGTATTTATATATTATATGTGTCTCTAAGGATTATTATAAGGCATTGGTTGTTATATTTTTCCATTTATCAGATATCAAGAGTCAAAATCGCTTGACTATATTTTGACTATGTGTGATCAATCTGAGTGGTCATTTTGAGAGAGTTGAATTAAGTGTTTAAAGCCTATGTTGAAGTGTCTAAATAAAATGGAATTGTATAATATGTATTTAAGGTTTCAAAAATATTATTTAATAATATGGTTATGTGAAATACTTGGGTGTTTTCTTCTAAATTTTGAAACTATGTTTTTTATATGTGAATACCAAAAGATCAAGGAGACCTAATTAGTAGGTTCAAGTGTTGAGCTAGTGTTCCAGGTGGCATGGATATATAAGGTAGTTATAAATTATATATTTAATATAGCCTTGATGTTTTATAAGTACTGATAAAGTATGAATGTGGTCTAAGTAGTCTCACATGTAATATGTAAGCATGAAGGCCTAATTATTTTAGGTCTCACCAAGACCTAATAGTGGTTTGCAGATAATGAGGTAATGGAAAAACTATGAGAATGGATTTTAGATATGTATTAACATGATATAAGTATTAAGGGTTAATTAATGTATTTTTTCTAACCAAAATAATAATATTCATGAAGACTCTATCAAGAGTGAAAACAAAGGTGATGGTTTCTAGATTTGAGAGTGTAGAGTTGAGGAGTTGTGTGAGAGAGGATTAAAGTGAAGAAGAGAACATTTGAAAGAAAAGGTACAAATAATTAAGGACCATCAAATTTTCAAGAAAATCATACATGTTTTTCTAATCAAATTTATTTATGATGACACATAGGGCATTAGACCTAATGAACCTAAGAGAGGCAGTTTGAGCAAATTAGCCTTATAGGCAGCTTAAGAGAGATTAGAGGTGAGGAGTGTAGAAAAGAGTAATAATAATCAATTTAAGAGTATAAATAGGTGTTCAAGATTATTTGTTCAAGTATAGGAGTGGGTTATTTGTTTCCTAGGGGTTTAGCTCCTCTTTGCAAGGTAAATATTGCTAGACGTCTAGTTGTTATGGATGCTCAGCTAGATAGGGCCAATAACTCCTTATGGGATTGGTGTCTCACTAAACTAAGGGATGTGTATTCCTTGATTAGTTGGTTTTGGTCTAAATTTTGGATCTTATTATTATAGGATTGTAGTCCATCTTGTAGGGTTCAATGGGTTTTATTTCTCAAGAGGGTTTCTCACATATATGATGTGTTCATGTGATGTATGCTCTTATGTATGCTTTATATGTATGTGATTTCATGTTCATGATACTTTATTAAGTTTATGTATGTTGAATTTTTAATATCTATTAATTGAATTGGATAATATTGCATCACTGATTCAACCCCCTCTTAGTGATTATACCTCTAACACTAACTACCTACAGAACTCATAAGCTCTTTTTACTCATAAATGAATATTCAATACCTTATCAAAACACATGACTTGGTTTGATCAAGTAATCATATCAATCTTCTTGAATTAAAAACTATAGCAGACATCTTCAAACTTCTATCATGACTAAAGCATCTTCACATATGTTCCCCCTCACATCATGCACATCTTCTTCAAGCCACTTAAGCTAACTGAGTTAGTTCCCCCTTAACCAAAGACATTAAAATGATATTCTTGTCTTATAACATAAAAAATTCTCAAATAACATCCACCATGCTTCCTCTTGCTTGTCAATTATCTCTTTGAAGCCTATATAGAGACACCCTAACCCATAATGTCTTAGCATATTGTGAAACTAGGATTTTCCCACAACACCTCATATTCCTCCTCCTCCTAGGTCATCTAAAACTGATTATTCTTCTTCTTTTTCTTAGACTTAAGAGAAGTAACTTACTCATCCACTATAATATTCTCCTTTTCTTCTAAGATAGAATAAAAAACATATGGTGAAAACATAGATTCATGACAAACATTTTCATCTAAAGAAAGAACCTAGTCACTAGGCATTGACAATTGATGTTATTTGCATGAAAGTTGCTCAACACTAACATGATGTTATCTTGGATCCATACAAACCTCAAAACTATCCTCAACTAGCACTTTGGTCTTTTCCTTGAGCTTGACTTGAACTACCTTTGAATCTCCTTTTCTATCAGGATAAATGAAACATTCTCTTAGCATTCTTGAACCTTCTTCATATATGGTTACTCTTTTGCTCTAGAGGGTAGTTCACCTTGATCTTTCAACTCAACTAAATTAGTTTTCTTGGTTTTCACTTCCTTAGGTTTCCATAACAAGGATTGACTTTTATTGATCACTCTAGGATGTCCATGCACTTTCTTATGAATTTAGAGCTTGATTTTAAAATATCTTGTAAGATGAGCAACTTGATGACAACTAAAACAAATAACATCATTCATGCCTTATGCTTGATGAATATTATGAATCTCAGCAAACATAGCATCTTGTATTTTAGGTTCATTATTCTCAAGATTAACTATCTTATGTCTCCATACATTGATTATTTTTCTCCCATGTATTTTGGGGTAGAGTCTAGCAATATGTCCCATGTCATGAAAATTATAACAAACTACATTATCCATACCTCTAGCTAACCAATTTCTATTCCTTATATAGCCATGACCAAACCTATGATAAACATAACAATTTCCATTAAAGTATTTTTCATTCCTCATGGCCCTTGGCTATCTGATGGATCTTTTCTTATTGATCTTGGTGATTACATCCTTCTTTTCTTGAGCTAACATATCTTGCCCTTTCTCAGTCTTGTTTATCTTGACATCAAATTTCTCATGCTCATCCTTTAATGAATCTAGCTTGGTCTTTAATTTAATGATCTCATCCTCTTTAGCTCTCATACTTGAGCTTACAACTTCTAACTAGATTTTGAGAACTTGGATAGTCTCCTTATCCCTATTAGCTTATTTAGCCATGTCATCCTTCAATCTACATGATTTCTCTTCAATAATATTTATATAATAAATATTGGGCTTCAACTCATCATGCTCACCTTGTATTGAACTCAACTTAGCATTTTTCTTTTCTAACTAAGTCGTGAGATGTCTTCATTCTTCCTATTTTGAGCTCAAATTTGTCTTTGTAACCTTTAATTGATCCTCACGAATGTTAATCTCCTATTTATCATCTTTTGATTATGATCTTGATTTCAAGGATTCTATCTCCTCATTCAGCTTGATGCACTAATACTTAATAGCCTTAAATCTTGAGGTCATGATCTTATTATGAGATTCTTCTTGATCATACTCACTCATCTTACCTCTATACTTCTCAAAAATTACCTTATATTAATTTTACTTTTCTTAACTTTATTTTAGACATGCGTAAGTAACCTATACTTGATACTTCAACTCTTGATTATTTTTTTTCAATTGCTTATCCATATTGTACCTTGGTTCACCTTCAAGTGTTTAAACTTACAAAGAAGGCCCTACTCTGATACCAATTATTAGAGTTACAATCACTAGGGGTGAATCAACGATGATAGATAATCCAATTCTAGTTCCAAAATCTTAATAATTTATTATATGTAATCATGAAACATAAAAATTAACCATTGAAATTAACAAAGAAAATATATCAAGATTAAGCACATAACACATGACATATGTGGGAAATCCTCTTGGGGGATAAAACCCACTAAACCCTAAAAGATGGACTACATTACTATACAAAAATATCCAAAATTTTGACCAGCATGAATTGATCAAGAAACACACATCCCTTATTTTAGTGAGACACAAATCCCACAAGGAGATATTGCCCTTGTCTAGCTGAGCACCCATAATAATTAGACCTTTAGCAAGCTTTGTCTTGAAAGGAGGAGCCAACCCTATAAGAAAATAAGCACCCACATAGATACATTAACAAATCATCTTAAACACTTATTTATTCTCTTAAACTGGTGATTACTACCATTATCTACACTCTTCACCTCCAACCTCTCTCAAGTTGCTTCTAGGACTAACTCTCTCAAACTACCTCTTCTAGGCTCATTAGATCCAATTACCTATGTGTCCTTTTATATAAAATTGATCAAATAATCATTTATGATCCTCTTCACTATCTATTGTCCCTCAATGACTTATACCTTATCTTTTAAAAAAATTATTCTTCACTTGAATCCACACTTTCATAACTTGCACAAATAGGCCAACAATGCCTTGTATTTATACTACTCTTCGTATAACCCATCTTGGTTAGCCAATAAGCTTTACATAATTCATATATTTTTGAAGTAGGTCCTCATACATGTTACATGTAATAACCACACACTCCTTAGGTCGGCCATTACCTCAATAGACCCAATCCATCATTAGGTCTTGGTGAGACCTAAAATAATTAAGCCTACTCACCCATACTTTACAAATTCAACTCCTTGGGCCACTTTCATCTTCTACCAAAGATTAAAACACATAAAAATTATCTCCAATATCCCATTTATTATTTTTTCATGGATCCATTCCACCTAGAACACCAAATCAACACTTGAACCTACCAATTAGGTCTCCTCACTCTTTAGGCCTTCATACTAGAAAAATAGTCCCAAACTTATGAAGAAAATACTCAAATATTTCACATATCCATATGATTAGATCACATGGGTGAACCCTTTAGGACTTATGAAATACCCCTATGTGATTTAAACACTTCAACACAAGATCTAAGCCCTTAAATCAACTCTCTCAAAATGACCACTTAGACTTGTCACACAGTCAAAATATAGTTATACTATTTTGACTCTCCATATCTAATAATGGGAAAAATATTACAAACAATGCCTTTACATAATACATAAAAATTTATATAACATATCTCCACTTATTTTTCTCTTTAATTATGCTCAGAACACCTTCAACTTATCTCTACAAGATGGTCACTTAAACTGTCAGTGCATTCAATAAATAGAGTTAACTTTTAAGCCTTTGTTCATACTGAATATGGATTGGTCAAACCTATAAGATCCATATAGATAGCCTTTGTGGAGTATAAAACACTATTCAATCATTATTTCACCTTGAAACATCAAAATAATATCAAGAACAAATCAATTATCCTTCTTGGACTACTTGTAAAACATGGTCAAACACATAGTCAACTTTGGAGCTCAATATCTAAGATTATATGAACATTCAAATCTTCTAATCAACTTTTTCGGATGAATCCTAAATTCCTTTACAAATTTTCCTTTTACACCACCTTAAAATTCTCATAGATCAAAATATATAAGAAAAATATTTAGTACTAGTTTTTCCTTTATTAATTTCAAATACCAACATTCACTGGTAAATGGAAATATTATCGACATGTGTCTTCATATCATGCTCCCTAAAATCTAGATCAATTTCACTCCATTGATCTCCTTACTAACTTCTTGAATTTAACTTGCATTGCTCACCATTAATATTAGATCCTTGATTTCAAGATCAATCCACTTAGTAGCCCTATATGCCTTGTGAGCATCCTTTGGTATATTGACTTTTACATATCATTGGATGAGTATATAACAACACCATGTGCTCCATTAGATCCTTATCTGGTCTAATTAATTACTCATCATAGATCTACTACTCAAACTCTATGATTATGACACGTCACTAGAGCATATAATCTTAGGAACCTTTGACATATTGACTTCATGCATGCTATTAGATCACAATATGGATTATGAACACTCACCATTAGATGTATCTTGACTAGTTGACCCTAGATTTTAATGCAGTTAAACTTGATGGTTTTTGGCATATCAGAGTCTACAAGAGAAACTTTGAATGTTTATAACTTGATCTAGAAAACACTTCAAGAGTCCAAATATCTAGGGTACCTTATTAGAACTATAAACAGCATCTCCATGAAAAACTTTGACCACTTTTGAATTTTTGAGTACATACACTAAATGCTCAAAATTACTAGTTCATTCACATTTGCATGATGTGTAGTGATGATCTAGCTTCTCTTAAGCTAGAAGATGCATTTTTATCTTTCTAAATGATCAAATGATACACCATAACTTCAAAAATACATATATGTATGCCTCACAACATCTTCTTTATTCTTATTGATCTTCACCTATGCCACATACTCTCCAAGATATCAATTTTATCACTTTGTCATTAATTCACTATGAATCATGACCAACCTTAACATCAATGACAACCATGACATTGTTAGGAAACCAAGAGACTATGTCCAACACTTATCCCATTTTATTTTTATTATTTTTGTGGAAGGTTTGAGTAGATCTCTATCTTTATACATTTAAAAGGGTATTTTAAAAGGGATTAAACCAATAACAAGTATTGAACATATTTCTTATCAACATTTTGTAGATGATATAGTCATTTTAGTTCATGCCTCGATTAAATAAGTGAAGATGTTAGATAAATTCTATAGTATTATGAAGTTGCATCAAATTCAATAATAAATTTTGATGATTTTTTTATCTTCTTTGTCTATACACCTCTAAAAGGACAATGAAATATTTTGAATATTTTTAGGTGTAAGGTGAAGGATTTGTCCTCTTCTTATCTTAGTACGTCTTTGGAAATGAGATGCATAAGGAAATTTTGAGTTATTTATTGTATATAATTGAAAGTAAATTGGTGGGGTTGAAAGGTACATTATTATATGATGATGGAAAAATATTGTTGTACTTTTCATAATTTTCATATTTATATTATGTCAATCTTCATAGTTTTGAAGTTTGTTGTACAAATAATTGAGAGGATTCATAGGAGGGTTATATGGTTTACATCATAGGAAATAAGTAAGTTTTCATTATTTTTATGGGATAAAATTTTCTATCCTATTTCTCATGTGTGTAGGGGATTAGAAAGGTAAGACTTATGAATTTGGATTTAACATCAAATATTGGATGCAGATTCCTTAAAGAGAAAAATTTATGGACTAATGTGTTTATGCCTAAGTATATTTATAGATGGGATGGTGTGGGTTGGATTCAAGATAAGTTTCTTTTTGTTCATCTTGTTTTTGTAATTGGCTTATTAAGAGTAGGAATATTCTTAATAATGGTTATAGATAGAAAATTGGTAAAGGAGGTAAATTGATTTTTTGGGAAGATAATTGGTTTTTGAATCAAACTTTGAAATAGGGTTCTCCTTGGTGTGAAATTAGTGGTGTTCTAAAGAATAAAATATGGAGAGAAAGTTAAGGATTACATTGTCTTGAGTAGGAGTGTTAGAATTTTCTTATTTATTGACATAGAAGATGCTAGTGTCGATCAAGCTAGGATCATTTTTTATCCTAATATTTTTTTGAGAAGTATTTTTGATAGAAAATTGGTGGTGTTGGTTGAACTCATCTAGGAAAAATATGTGGATGCTTTTTTTAGTAAAACTTGATATAAAGGAGCCTGGAGAACTATTTGTGATGGTTTTTATTGGGAGAAAATTTAGAATAAGAAGCTAATTCTTAAGGTAAATATCATTTTATGACTATCTATCAAAAACAAAATCACACTACTAATAATTTTCATAAAAAAGGTTTGTACATTATGAATCAGAGTGTCATGTGTGAAGATAGTGTTGAGTCAACTATTCATATGTTGTTTGAGTGTCCTTTTTATTTTACTATGAATGGCATTATTATGTCTAAATTTGGGTTGGCATGGGTTCTACATGCCTCTCTTTCATAGTTTTTTAATCAATGTAATAATAATTTCGAGCATAACTTATTTAAATGTCTTTGGATTATAACTTTACACATGATTTTTGGGGCCTATGGAAGGAATGGAATTCTATAATTTTTAAGGGGATTAATAATAAAGTTGGAGTTGTGTCTCTCATGGTGGATAAAATTTTAATAGATATTTTATTTAGTATTAAGGTGATGGAGGAGAACATAATTAATATTTTTTGACACCTAGTACTTCTATGTTTTGAGAACACAATAGAGAAAAATTACTAAATGGATATATGCATCACTAGATTAGGTTAAATTAAATTCTTAAGGTTATTCTAAAGGTAATACTAGTATGTCTACTGTGGGGTCACTATTAGGGATAATATTTCTAGGATTATTGAAACCTTTTTTGGAACTTTTGTGTTGAATCTAGTAATGTCGTAGAAGTCATGAAAATTTTATGTGGTCCTAGACTAGCCATAGAGATGGGTGTGAATAAATTTATATTGAAGGTAATTCCATAAATATAGTTAATTATATTCTTATGAAGCACAATATTATTTGGACTATTGGTTCTATTTTTCATGATACTTTTCATATTTTTAAGTATTTTTAACAAATTAGAATCACTCACATTTTTAGGGAAGGAAATAGTGTAGTTGATTAGTTTGACAAATGAGGTGCAAGTATTAGCAATTTCACTTATTTGCATCAAGATTTTGAATTACCTAGGGTTGTGATAGAATTTATTGATGAGTAAAAGGATTATTTGTAATATGAGTTGTATAAGTTGTAGTCCTCATAGAAAAGGTGTAATTTTGGGGTGGATTTTGATTTTTGTTAGTTGGTTTAATTTTGGTACCTTTGGTGAGGTCTTAGATAGTATTTCCTTGGGATTATGTCTCATAAAAGGATATCATTAGGATAAAAGGATAATATCATTATTGATATTACCTTTAATGATGAGTGTGTGAAATGGTGAGAAATTCTAGTAGAATTATTCTAGGAGATCAAGTGATTTGTGTGATGATAGGGTTAAAAAATGTATACATAAGGTGAAAAAAATTACCATAATTCATTTTTGAGTTGTGAGTTTTAGAATAATTTGTGGTAACATGGGTAATAGGTGTTTTCATATAATTGGAGTGATTATGAGGGGTAACTTATGTAGAATTGAACCTTCCATTGTTGGGTTTGTGAATAAAATTAAGGACATATATAAAATTTTGGAGGATAGGAGTTTGAATAATTACATAGACCTTGTATGTGGTAGTGATACCCATCACTCTATTTATTTTATGAAATTTTAGAATGTTAGAATTGGAATTATGATAGACGTTACTATTATTTTCATAGAGGACCTTATTTATCACATTACTGGAATGAGTTCTTACGGGAGGAGGTATTTTAATAAAATGAGCAAGAAGGCATAGGAGATGAAGCAATTTACTGAACTAGATGAAGATATAATACCTTTTCAAGGTGGATTCCATAAGAGTCCTTGCTTAGACCCTACTATGAATTAGTGAAATAAATTATGAAGTATTTAATTCTAGAAGGAAGGTATGTTGTGGTTGTATCTTAGCATTTTTCCCTCTTATAACATTTTAAGCATAATGTACATTTGAGATTTTATTTTTTTATTTTTGAAATCTTTGGATCATTCTATTGAGGAAGTTTAGTTAAGTAAATCATAATTACCCCATCACCAGGCCCTCATTTATATTTTATATGGCTATGTTAAATCCCTTAGTGTGGGTAAATAGATTTATAAAGGTAAGGGGAAGTATTCTTCTAATAAAAACATTACCTTAAATATTCCCTCCAAATTAGTTATGGCCACCAAGTCCAAAACTCTAGTAAAGAAAATAGGGGTCTTCATTATTTTAGATTCAAAGGATAAAGAAGAGGAGGAGGATGATGAAGAAGATGGGGATTATTTAATGCTAGATAAAAATCAAGTGATGAAGGAGAGACCTCGGGTTGAGTTGGAGGATGCTTTACGAAAAGATGTTATTTCTACTATTATGGGAGATGGCTATAATATAAAGGTAAGGAATGATAAATAGGATAGTTGTAATATTTAGGAGAGGATTAGATCTTTGATTTAGATAATAATATCTATGAGATTTTGTTTTGTAAAATTATTGAGGACATTAATATCAATTTTTTTCTTAGGGGTAGATTAAATGTGCATGGTTTTGACAAAGGTGAAGGTGTAGCTTCTTAATTACTTAATATCAAAAGCTAAAGTTGATAAGTTTGATATGCAAGATACAATTAAAAAATGGTACAAATGAGAAAAGTTACTATTGTAAATTATATTTATGATTTAACATTTAATAAATTAGTGTATGTAAATATAAGGTTGCTAAATGGTCTAAGTACAATAAATCAATGGATAAATATGTAATAAATACAACCATTAATTTATACAAGATTTGATTAAGTGACTTGATAAATGTGGAAAGGATGAGAGATAAATAATAACATAGTTGGAAATAGGCCTTCCAAGAGTAATTAGACTATGAAAATTAGTGAGAAGATGAATCTTACTATCGTCAACATGATCTAAGTGTTATAATCAGCCCTGGATAGTAGCATAGTCCTATGGATAGTAACATGGTGTGCTAGTGTCTAATGTAGTGTGTTAGTGTCCCACTTAAAATATCTACAAACTATTTCTACTTTTTGTAGAGAAAGTCATATTCCAACCTTGGTTTAAATTTCAAGCCTGTGTGATTAATATTTTTCCATATAGATTTATTTTCCTTTCATAACTCTAAGGTTTTGTGATTATAAGGGTTTGAATAAAAACCAATAGAAAAAGGGGTTACTTGGTATAATGAGTTAATCACATGATCCACAGATTTTTATGGGAATGTGGCCTACATACCAATACTCTAAGGAGGGACTAAACCCGATGAAGTTTTCCCACCTAAGAGTATGGTTCAAGTGCAAGTGAATGTTAGTATGATTGTCGACTTGAGAATTTTGAGTGGAATTGAGACTAAAAATATGATTAATCTAAGATTAGGAATTTTGTAGATAGCAATATTTAGTACTAGGGTAGAATTTGGATTAATGAACTTGATTTTCATAATTGTTTCTAAGTTTGTTCATGAGTATTTACATATAATTTTTCATCTAGTGGATAAAGGTCTAAAAGCCATGTATTTAAAATTAAATTTTATAGGGCTTATGGAATGTAAGACCTAGGTTTTTAAAGGGTCTCAGTATAGTAAACCAGGGTATAAAGTATGTAATAAATACAACCACCAACTTTTGAAGTAAATGAGATAAATTGATAATTGTAATAATGGAAATGAAGGAGACAAATGAATAATTAGTTGGAAACTAACATAGATGAAGGATATAGGGGCTGAATATTGGTATAAGAGCTGGTATAAGTGTGGAGAATAGGATATAGGTGTCAAAATCCCTCTTGTGCAATAAAAACCTACCCTAAACATTAGTGTTTTTGTTATATCATTTATTAATGGTGTTAGTGTCATCTGTGCAACAATTATTTTGATCTTTTGGGAGTACTTATGTCTAAGTATGTCAAACTTTTGACTATGTTAACAAACCCTAAATCATTGTATGTGACCTATTTTGGTTGTTTTTATATGCACACCCAAGACCTTGAAGTGATTATATAGTTTTACTTGGCATAATTAGTAAACATGGGGTGTTAGTTGGTTAGGCTAGATAACCTCAACACACCATTATGATGGGAGTTTGCTACATATCGATACTTCAAGGAGGGATTGAGCTTGATTTAGATATCCCCACCTAGGTGTTGGTGAAAGTTAAAGGGAAGATAATATGAATTCTAATTAGAGTGCTTTGACTAATGCTTGAGATTAGAAGTCAAAGTATTCTAAGATTAGGAAGGTTGTAGTTCACTTTATGTAAAAATATGGAAGAATAGGGATTGATAACCTTGATTATGCATAACTTGTTCTAATCTTATTTGTGTGTATTTGCATCAAATATCTATATAGTGGATAAAGAGATAAAATTCATGTATATAAATTTATCTAGTGATTATGGTTGGTTTTAAATAGGTCTAGGGTGACCTAAGGTGCTTTAGGAATTGAAAAGATATTTGTTGGATCTCAAGAGATGGAAAATGACAATAGTATCCAAATAAGACAATAGCATTGTGGCATAACTTTAAAATTATGGTTCTAGTGTCCAATGACATAAAATAGGGCACTAGGGGCCTAGATGCCTAAGGAAGGGTCTAAGATTTATTTTGAGATGTCTAGGGATGTGTATGGCCCACATGAAAGCTAGATAAGTGTATAAATAGGGCCTAAGATTGGTCTAAGGATAAGTTAGGAATGGTTAGTCTAAATTAACACTATTATCACTTAGTTATCATTTTTAGATCATTACATCCCCCCCTTTTTTCTTAAGCAAGAAAGTAAAATGATCAGGATAAAAGAAAAAGAATCGTACCTAGACCTACTTGAGAGGTAAATTTTATGAATTTGGACTTGAGTATGTGAATTATGATCCATTGCATGTCTTGAAAATAAAACATGCATATATGTTTACTTACTTAAGGGATATAAAAAGCAAATACAAAACTAAGTAAAGATATAAGAGAGATGAAAGGAACAAATACACCTCACTAGGTATGTGAACCAATGCATAAATTTGGTGACATTTGATGTTTGTACACATAGATAGTGATCAATCAGTGAATAGATTGGATTGATATGATTTATTGTTCAATCCCCATATGTGTGTGTCTCTATATCTCAATCCATTATTCAAATCCATCACTACCCACCCCTACTCGGTGGATCATGACATTTTAATATATTGTATTAGACTGATGGCTTGTCCAACCTTGTTATGTAGGTTATTAAATAAATCAAATAGACTATGACTCCATAATTACCTACATATGTGTAGTAGGTGAATCTATACCTAAATTATGCAATGTAAATGAAGTTGTATGATTATAATTGAAATTGTATATAATGTCTCTACGTCTACTTGGGAATTCTGGAATGAAAATCAGCCTAGAGTCCCCTTCAAGTACTTAGGTATCAATCTTAGGTACTATGTAGTAATGTCAATTACTAAAAATAGAGTAATGCATCAAATCTAGTATAAACTAGTGAAATTGTTTTTAGGATTAAGAATGTATAGAATGACATGGAGTTTACCATTCCATCTAGTCAACTAGTGTGTAAGTGAGCATAAAAAAATAATGTGCCATGTACATGCCCCAAAATCTGACATGTAAGCATATGGATTATAGACCAAGTTGTAATAATTTATATCTAAATATCTAAAACTAAAAAAAAAGTGCTCATATCATGTATGATTCCCCTAATCTAAGTAATATGGTATTATTTTCTATAAAACTAAACAAAATTGAGCAAACAGTAGTAATATATAATTGAATCTATCCAAACCTAGACTACAACTGCTATGCCTTTCTTGAAAATATGGATTTTTATACTTCTAGGGATATTGGACAATAATGGTATATCTTGAAAAGTATAATTACGGAACTAGTGTCCAATTTTAGCCCTAGGTCATATTGTGATGATTTTATACCAATTGAGATTCATCTCTATCTAACTACTTTCCACTGTGCTTTCTCAAAACTAAGCTATGTATTCTATGCATGAGTGATATAAAATGTATTCAAAGTGCATTCATATGTTTTGATATGTATGACAAACTCCATGAATTCCCCCTCTTCTAAGGGGATTTGTTTAAACCATGCAAGAACTACCCTCAAAAAGAAATCTCTACATGATATGTGTTATATTGAGCATATATGATATCTACATAATAAACCAATATAATGTATATACATGACATGAAAATGTAAGTTAATCTAAGCATAAAATTTTAATGTACGACGTAGGTTATATATAAAATTCACAAGGCTTTAAAAAAAGATATAACAATGTAAGAATGTTTATGAACAACAAATCTAAGTAACAAACTGAGCAACTTCTAGGACAATGGGGCATGATGTCCATCATGGCACCCAGGGAGGAAGGGAAGATGCATGAAGTTCCTCATGGAATTCAAAAGTGAACTGTGTAACAATCAAGAGACAAGTGTCACGGCCATGACACATACATGAAAACATACATACAACACATGTTAGGCATGCAAAGCATGCCAAGAGGCCATAATATAAGGGACATGGGTACATGTCACTAAATATAAAAATTCCATACATACAAGGACGTTTAAAAATGTCCACATCCATAATGGGCAATAAAATTGGCTTACTTCCACATGGAAGGACATGTTCACATATCCACATACAAAATCAAGAATGCACCCACAATGACATGGGCACATGTATAAATAATACATAGAATGAAAGAAAGTGGTCTATAACAATACAATAATGGCATATGCAAATGCACTTGAATAAATGT
The DNA here is from genome assembly GCA_037957365.1 of Torreya grandis. Classification (NCBI taxonomy): domain Eukaryota; kingdom Viridiplantae; phylum Streptophyta; class Pinopsida; order Cupressales; family Taxaceae; genus Torreya; species Torreya grandis. Next base: position 73,668 of record JARHVA010010326.1, on the reverse strand, counting down.
ATAAGCATATAGACATAATCAAATACAAACCAATAAATCTATAAGTGAAAGTTTGCATGAACATGTAGTATAAATTTGTACAAGAGAAAGTATATACATAAACTAAGTTAAAAATAGTATTGTTCAGTAATAAATATAATTAGTCTATATCAATATATAACAATGTTAACTCTATGATATAGAGTTTACAAAGATGTAACTTAGAAATCAGAACTATGTATAAGATGCCTGCAAAAGGGTGAATGTCTCAAATGAGGAATATATGTATCTATTTATATTCCCTTAGTGAATAGATAAGAGAGAATTTTAATTTGTGTGGTGTAAATAAGTCCTAAAAGTATCTTGAAACACTCAAAAAGAACAAGTGAAGCATGTCTTTGTGATAAAACTGGTACACTAAGATAGCTATAATATGTAGTACATAGTAAGTGAATCTATACCTAAATTATGCAATGTAAATGAAGTTGTATGATTATAATTGAAATTTTATATAATGTCTCTATTTCCAGTTGAAAATTTTGGAATGAAATTAGCCTAGAGTCCTCTTCAAGTACTTAGGTATGAAGCTTAGGTACTATGTAGTAATGCCAATTACTAAGAATAGAGTAATGCATCAAATCTAGAATAAACTAGTGAAATTGTTGCTTAGATTAAGAATGTATACATTGACATGGAGTTTACCATTCCATATAATCAACTAGTGTATAAGTGAGCATACAAAAATAATTTGCCATGTACATGCCCCAAAATCTGACATCTAAGCATATGGATTATAAACCATGCTATAATAATTTATATCTGAGTATCTAAAACTGAAACAAAAGTACTCATATCATGTATGATTCCCCTTATCTAAGTAATATGGTATTATTATTTATAAAACTAAAAAAAATTGAGCAAACACTAGTAATCTATAATTAAATCTATCCAAACCTAGACTACAACTACTATGCCTTTGTTGAAAATATGGATTTTTATACTCCTAGGGCTATTGGACAATAATGGTATATTTTGAATAGTATCTTTATGGAACTAGTGTCCAATTTTATCCCTAGGTCCTATTGTCATGTTTTTATACCAATTGAGATTCATCTCTATCTAACTACTTTCCACTGTGTTTTCTCAAAACTAAACTATGTATTTTATGGATGTGTGATATAAAATGTATTCAGAGTGCATTCATATGTTTTGATATCTATGAAAAACTCCATGAATTCCCCCTCTTCTAAGGGGAGTTGTTGAAACCATGCAAGAACTATACTCAAAAAGAAATCTCTACATGATATGTGTTATCTTCAACATATATGATATCTACATAGTAAAACAATATAATGTATATACATGACATGAAAATGTAAGCTAATCTAAGCATAAATTTTTAATGTATGATGGATATTATATATAGAATTCACAAGGTTTTAAAAAGAGATATAACAATGTAAGAATTTTTATGAACAACAAATGTAAGTAACAAACTGAGTAACTTTTAGGACAATGGGGCATGATTCCCATCATGGAACCTAGGGAGGAAGGGGAGATTCATGAGGTCCCTCATGGAATTTCAAAGTGAAGTGTGTAACAATCAAGAGACAAGTGTCATGGCCATGACACATACATGAAAACATGCATACAACACATGTTAGGCATGCAAAGCATGCCAAGAGGCCATAATATAAGGGACATGGGTACATGTCACTAAATCTAAACATACATACAAGGACATTTTAAAATGTCCACATCCATAATGAGCAATATAATTGGCTTACTTCGACATGGAAGCACATGTTCACATATCCACATACACAATCAAGAACACACACACAAAGACATGGGCACATGTATAAAGAATACATAGAATGACAGGAAGTGGTCTATAACCCTAAAATAATGGCATATGGAAATGCACTTGAAGAAATGTATAATCATATATACATAATCAAGTACAAATCAATAAATTGATAATTGAAAGTATGCATGAACTTGTAGTATAAATTTTTACAAGAGAAATTATATACATAAACTAAGTTTAAATTAGTAATAGTCAGTAATAAATGTAATTAGTCTATATCAATATATAACAATGTTAAATCTATGATATGGAGTTTACAAAGATGTAACTTAGAAATCAGAACTGTGTATAAGATGCCCCCAAATGGGTGAATGTCTCAAATGATATATATATATATATATATATATATATATATATATATATATATATATATATATATATATATATTTATTTGTATGCCCTTAGTGAATATATAAGAGTGAATTTGGATTTGTGTGGTTTAATTACATCCTAAAAGTATCTTGAAACACTCAAAAATAACAAGTGAAGCATGTATGTGTGATAAAACTAGTACACTAAGATAGCTATAATATGTAGTACCTAGTAAGTGAATCTATACCTAAATTATGCAATGTAAATGAAGTTGTATGATTATAATTGAAATTGTATATAATGTCTCTATGTCCACTTGGGAATTCTAGAATGAATATCAGCCTAGAGTCGCATTCAAGTAGTTAGGTATGAATCTTAGGTACAATGTAGTAATGCCAATTACTAAAAATAGAGTAATGCATCAAATCTAGTATAAACTAGTGAAATTGTTATTTGGATTAAGAATGTATAAAGTGACATGAAGTTTACCATTCCATCTAGTCAACTAGTGTGTAAGTGAGCATACAAATATAATGTGCCATGTACCTGCCCCAAAATCTGACATCTAAGCATATGGATTATAGACCAAGCTGTAATAATCTATATCTGAGTATCTAAAACTAAAACAAAAGTACTCATATCATGTATGATTCTGCTAATCTAAGTAATATGGTATTATTTTCTATAAAACTAAAAAAAATTGAGCAAACACTAGTAATCTATAATTGAATCTATCCAAGCCTAGACTACAACTGCTATGCCTTTGTTGAAATTATGCATTTCTATACTTCTAGGGATATTGGACAATAATGGTATATATTGAATAGTAGAATTATGGAACTAGTGTCCAATTTAGCCCTAGGTCCTATTGTGATGTTTTTATACCAATTGAGATTCATCTCTATCTAACTGCTTTCCACCATGTTTTCTCAAAACTAAGTTGTGTATTCTATGCATGTGTGATATAAAATGTAATCAGAGTGCATTCATATGTTTTGATATCTATGACAAACTTCATGAATTCCCCCTCTCCTAAGGGGAGTTGTTGAACCCATGCAGGAACTATCCTCAAAAAGAAATTTCTACATGATATGTGTTATCTTGAGCATATATGATATCTACATAGTAAACCAATATAATGTATATACATGACATGAATATGTAAGTTAATTTGAGCATAAATTTGTATTGTACGATGTATGTTAAATATAGAATTCACAAGGTTTTAAAAAAACATATAACAATGTAAGAATGTTTATGAACAACAAATCTAAGTAACAAACTGATTAACTTCTAGGACAATGGGGCATGACATCCATCATGGCACCCAAGGAGGAAGGGGAGATGTATGAGGTCCCTCATGGAATTCAAAAGTGAAGTGTCTAACAATCAAGAGACAAGTCTCATGGCCATGACACATACATGAAAACATACATACAACACATGCTAGGCATGCAAAGCATGCCAAGAGGCCATAACATAAGGGACACGAGTACATGTCACTAAATCTAAAAATGCCATACATACAAGGACATTTTTAAATGTCCACATCCATAATGAGCAATAGAATTGGCTTACTTCCACATGGAAGGAGACGTTCACATATCCACATACACAATCAAGAATGACACACAAAGACATGGGCACATGTATAAAGAATACATAAAATGAAAGCAAGTGGTTTATAACCCTAAAATAATGGCATATGCAAATGCACTTGAAGAAATGTATAAGCATATAGACATAATCAAGTACAAACCTATAAATCTATAAGTGAAAGTATGCATGAACATGTAGTATAAATTTTTAAAAGAGAAAGTATGTACATAAACTAAGTTTAAATTAGTATTAGTCAGTAATAAATCTAATTAGTGTATATCAATATATAACAATGTTAAATCTATGATATAGAGTTTACAAAGATCTAACTTAGAAATACGAACTATGTATGAGATGCCCCCAAATGGGTGAATGTCTCAAATGAGGAATATATGTATCTATTTATATGCCCTTAGTGAATAGATAAGAGCGAATTTGGATTTGTGTGGTGTAACAAAGTCCTAAAAGTATCTTGAAACACTCAAAAAGAACAAGTGAATCATGTATGTGTAATAAAACTAGTACACTAAGATAGCTATAAAATGTAGTACCTAGTATGTTAATCTATACCTAAATTATGCAATGTAAATGAAGCTATATGATTATAATTGAAATTGTGTATGATGTCTCTATGTCAACATGGGAATTTTGGAATCAAAATCAGCCTAGAGTCCTCTTCAAGTACTTAGGTACGAAGCTTAGGTACTATGTAGTAATGCCAATTACTAAAAATAGAGTAATACATCAAATCTAGTATAAACTAGTGAAATTGTTGTTTATATTAAGAATGTATAGAATGACATGGACTTTACCATTCCATCTAGTCAACTACGGTATAAGTGAGCATACAAAAATAATGTTCCATGTACGTGCCCCAAAATTTGACATCTAAGCATATGGGTTATAGACCATGCTATAATAATTTATATTTGAGTATCTAAAACTAAAAAAAAAGTACTCGTATCATGTATTATTCCCCTAATATAAGTAATATGGTATTATTTTTTATGAAACTAAAAAAAATTGAGCAAACACTAGTAATCTATAATTGAATGTATCCAAACCTAGACTACAACTGTTATGTCGTTGTTGAAAATATTGATTTCTATACTTCTAGGGATATTGGACAATAATGGTATATCTTGAACAATATCATTATGGAACTAGTGTACAATTTTAGCCCTAGGTCCTATTGTTATTTTTTTATACCAATTGAGATTCATCTTTGTCTAACTATTTTCCACTGTGTTTTATCAAAACTAAGCTATGTATTCTATGAATGTGTGATATAAAATGTATTCAGAGTGCATTCATATGTTTTGATATCTTGACAAAATCCATGAATTCCCCCTCTTCTAAGGGGAGTTGTTGAACCCATGCAAGAACTATCCTCAAAAATAAATGTCTACATGATATGTGTTATCTTCAGCATATATGATATCTACATAGTAAAACAATATAATGTATATACATGATATAAAAATGTAAGTTAATCTGAGCATAAATTTTTAATTTATGATGGATGTTATATATATAATTCACAAGGCTTTAAAAAGAGATATAACAATGTAAGAATGTTTATGAACAACAAATCTAAGTAACAAACTGAGTAACTTCTAGGACAATGGGGCATGATGTCCATCATGGCACCTAGGGAGGAAGGGGAGATGCATGAGGTCCCTCATGGAATTTCAAAGTGAAGTGTGTAACAATCAAGAGCCAAGTGTCATGGCCATGACACATACATGAAAACATACATACAACACATGTTAGGCATGCAAAGCATGCCAAGAGGCCATAATATAAGGGACATGGGTACATGTCACTAAATCTAAAAATGCCATACATACAAGGAAATTTTAAAATGTCCACATCCATAATGAGCAATAAAATTGGCTTTCTTCCACAAGGAAGGATATGTTCACATATCCACATACACAATCAAGAACGCACACACAAAGACATGGGCACATGTATAAAAAATACATAGAATGAAAGGAAGTGGTCTATAACCCTAAAATAATGGCATATGGAAATGCACTTGAAGAAATGTATAAGCATATAGACATAATAGAGTACAAACCAATAAATCTATAAGTGAAAGTATGCATGAACATGTAGTATAAATTTGTACAAGAGAAAGTATGTACATAAACTAAGTTTAAATTAGTATTAGTCAGTAATAAATCTAACTAGTCTATATCAATATATAACAATGTTAAATCTATGATATAGAGTTTACAAAGATGTAACCTAGCAATCACAACTATGTATAAGATACCTGCAAATGGGTGAATGTCTCAAATGGGGAATATATGTATCTATTTATATGCCCTTAGTGAATAGATAAGAGTGAATTTGGATTTTTGTGGTGTAACTAAGTCCTAAAAGTATCTTGACACTCAAAAAGAACAAGTGAAGCATGTATGTGTGATAAAACTGGTACACTAAGATAACTATAATATGTAGTACCTAGTAAGTTAACCTATACCTAAATTATGCAATGTAAATGAAGCTATATTATTATAATTGAAATTGTATATAATGTCTCTATGTCCACTAGGGATTTCTAGAATGAAAATCATCCTAGAGTCCTCTTCAAGTACTTAGGTATGAAGCTTAGGTACTATGTAGTAATTCCAATTACTAAAAATAGAGTAATGCATCAAATCTAGTATAAACTAGTGAAATTGTTGTTTGGATTAAGAATGTATAAAATGACATGAAGTTTACCATTCCATCTAGTCAACTAGTGTGTATGTGAGCATACAAATATAATGTGCCATGTACCTGCCCCAAAATCTGACATCTAAGCATATGGATTATAGACCAAGCTATAATAATTTATATCTAAGTATCTAAAACTAAAACAAAAGTACTCATATCATGTATGATTCCCCTAATCTAAGTAATATGGTTTTATTTTCTATAAAAATAAAAAAAATTGATCAAACACTAGTAATCTATAATTGAATCTATCCAAACCTAGACTACAACTGCTATGCCTTTCTTGAAAATATGGATTTTTATACTTCTAGGGTTGTTGGACGATAATGGTATATATTGAATGGTAGCATTATAGAACTAGTGTCTTATTTTAGCCCTAGGTCCTATTGTGATGTATTTATACCAATTGAGATTCACCTTTATCTAATTGCTTTCCATTGTGTTTTCTCAAAACTAAGCTATGTATTCTATGCATGTGTGATATAAAATTTATTCAGAGTGCATTCATATGTTTTGATATCTATGACAAACTCCATGAATTCCCCCTCTTCTAAGGGGAGTTGTTGAACCCATGTAAGAACTATCCTCAAAAAGAAATCTCTACATGATATGTGTTATCTTGAGCATATATAATATCTACATAGTAAAGCAATATAATGTATATAAATGACATGAAAATGTAAGTTAATATGAGCATAAGTTTTTAATGTACGATGTATGTTATATATAGAATTCACAAGGCTTTAAAAAAATATATAACAATGTAAGAATGTTTATGAACAACAAATCTAAGTAACAAACTGAGTAACTTCTAAGACAATGGGGCATGATGTCCATCATGGCACCCAGGGAGGAAGGGGAGATACAGAGGTCCCTCATGGAATCTTAAAGTGAACTATGTAACAATCATGAGACAAGTGTCATGGCCATGACACATACATGAAAACATACATACAACACATGCTAGGCATGCAAAGCATGCCAAGAGGCCATAACATAAGGGACACAAGTGCATGTCACTGAATCTAAAAATGCCATACATACAAGGACATTTTAAAATGTCCACATCCATAATGAGCAATATAATTGGCTTACTTCCACATGGAAGGAGACGTTCACATATCCACATACACAATCAAGAACGCACACACAAAGACATGGGCACATGTATAAAGAATACATAGAATGAAAGGAAGTGGTCTATAACCCTAAAATAATGGCATATGCAAATTCACTTGAAGAAATGTGTTAGCATATAGACATAATCAAGTACAAAATAATAAATTTATAAATGAAAGTATGGATGAACATGTAGTATAAATTTGTACAAGAGAAAGTATGTACATAAACTAAGTTTAAATTAGTATTAGTCAGTAATAAATGTAATTAGTCTATGTCAATATATAACAATGTTAAATCTATGATATAGAGTTTATAAAGATGTAACTTAGAAATCAGATATGTGTATAAGATGCCCCCAAATGGGTGAATGTCTCAAATGAGGAATAAATATATCTATTTATATGCCCCTAGTGAATAGATAAGAGTGAATTTGGATTTGTGTGGTCTAAATAAGTCCTAAAAGTATCTTGAAACACTCAAAAAGAACAAGTGAAGCATGTATGTGTGATAAAACTGGTACACTAAGATAGCTATAATATGTAGTACCTAGTAAGTGTAATAAATGTAAACATGGAAATGCATATAATATAAAATTTGTATTTTGTGTGTAAATATTTGAATGTTTTGTGTTCTTGACATATTATATTGTTTTTATGTTTTCTTGATATAAATTATGCATAAGACACATACGAATGAAACTATATACAAGGAATAAAATGAATGAAACTGTGTACAAGTAGTGAGGATGATACTAACCAAAGAGTCTCATGGGAGACTCACTATCAAGGTGTCATGTATCATACAAAGGGATAATTATCTCGTTTGCTATGTGAAAATGTATATGTGGCCTAAGAACTACTTGTGTTAAGTGATTTGTAACTTAAGCTACCTATGGGATAAGGATATAAAGTTGATTACTTGACTAAACTAACATGTGAACTATGCTATGAACCTCTGAAGCTAGATAAACTAGCCTATGAACTATAAAATGAACATGTGAATTTGGCTAAATTAGCCTCTAAATTATAAGGTTCTTAGGGACCCGTATGCTATAAGATGTTATAGCTAAAATGGATACTCTATGTTGAAAACCCTAGGAACTCAATAACACTAATCTTAGAATGAAAGAGGTAAAGATAGACTATCTATAACCTAAACATGTCTCTTACATAGGGGTCTCTTTAATAACATTCTCTATGAGATAGTATGTGTACATGGTAACACCATATAAGTATACCTCACATGCACTGAAAACTTAACTAAAATTTGTGGTGTACTAATAAAAACTATGCTTGAACCTATAACTAGTGGCTACTATGTAACTACCTATGGGATAGGTAAAGGATACTCATATGTAAGGCCTTCAACTATACAAACTGAGTTTCCCCCAAATTAGGTGTAACAATATTTTTATTTATGGTAGTGGAAGATTGACCATTGTTTGTTTTATTCTTCATTTCCATTATGACTTGTATAATTTATGCATGATCATGGGGTTGTTCCTGATGTCTGTCTTAAAAAAATCTATAAAATCTCATCTTTATTGACTATAATATTTTCATTATTAAGTACGGTGAGAGTGCTACTATCCCATATAGTATATCATTTTGATATTGATTGTATTTACCATTTTTGGATGTGAAAGACCAATGGTAGGGGTTGTAACTAGTCCTTTGTTCATGGTGCAAGTTCAAATGGAAGGAATCTATGAATGTTTAATAGGATATCCACTAAGATTGACACTTCTTTTTAAAGAAATAGATACAAATTTTTGAGATGGTATATAAAAAATAAAATGAAATGGTGCTACTAAAATATAATATATAAAATATGATAAGCCTAACACAACCAAGGGAAATAGGAAAAGGAAGTGTACATACCCTAATAACATATAGGTATAGGGTTTGAGTAGCATTCTAAGTAAGTTAGGTTCAGCAAATAAATTATCTTTTAAGGTTTTATGGAGTGTAAGCCCAAGGTTGCTAAAGGTTATGAGCCCAGCAAATCAAGGTATAAAATATGAAATAAATACAACCACTAAATTGTGAAATAACTGAGCTAAACTAATATTTTTATTAATATCAATGAAGGAAATAAATGAATACTTATAAACTTATTGAGATGAATAATCTGGGGGATAAAATCTAATACATAAGCTAGTATGAGTGTCAAAAATAGGATCAAGGTGTCAAAACTACTCTTATAAAATATCACCCTACCTTGGACAATAACATTATGTAACTAGTGTCCACTTATGGTGCTAGTGTACTCTCTAGAAGAACTATTCTAAACTTCCAAGAGCTCCTGTGTCTGAGTCTACTAAGATTTTTCATATGTGGAGAAACCTTGGTTCACTATCTATTGTCTATTATGACTAATTTTGTATGCAAACCCTATATGTCCATGTGATTAAGTCATTTGACTTGGCACAAGTAGTAAACATGTGGTGTTAGCTAGGTAGGTTGGACATCCTCAACATCCTATTGTGATGATATTTTCCTACATACCAATATTTTAAGGAGGGATCAAGTTAGATTAGTTATCCCCACCTAAGATTTGGTAAGAATGGAAGGTAAGCTAGTATGAATGTTGGTTTGAGTGATTTTAGTGTTGTTTGAGACTGGAAATCTGAGTTTTCTTAGATTAGGAAGGTTGCATATCAATGTATGTATAAGTAGTGAAGAATAGGGATTGATAACCTTGATCATGCACTACTTGATTTGATCTTGTTGGTGTGTATTTTCATCTCATTTCCATCTAGTGGATAAAGGGATAAAATTCATGTATATATATTGATCTGGTGATTGTGTGTGGTTTGAAATAGGATTAGACCGACCTTAGGTGCTTTAGGAATTAAAAATATATTTGTTGGAGCTCAAGAGAGGGAAAGGGAGAATATCACCAAAATAGGAAAATAACATTGTGGCATTATTTTACACTTATGACGCTAGTGTCCAATGGAAAAAATTAAGACACTAGGGGCTTGCATGCCTATTGAAGGGTATAAAACTAATTCTAATATGCCTAAGGATGTGTGTGACCCACACAAAAGTTAGGCCCTAATTTAGGTCTAGGGCTAAGATAGGAATTGGTGGTCTCAAGTGACACCTTTATCATTCAAGTGCCATTTTTAGATGATTACATATTTATATTGATCTAATGCTTGTTTGAAGAGTTAAATTAGTCTAGGCTGATTACATATTCCAAACTTCCAAGAGCTCCTGTGTCTGAGTCTACCAAGATCTTTCATACGTGGAGAAACCTTGATTCACTGTCTATGGTCTATTATGACTAATTTTGTATGAAAACCCTATATGTCCATGTTATTAAGTCATTTGACTTGGCACAAGTAGTAAACATGTGGTGTTAGTTGGGTAGGTTAGACATCCTCAACATCCTATTGTGATGATATTTCCTACATACCAATATTTTAAGGAGGGATCAGGTTCGATTAGTTATCCCCACCTAAGATTTGGTAAGAATGGAAGGTAAGCTAGTATGAATGTTGGTTTGAGTGATTTTAGTGTTGTTTGAGACTGGAAATCTGATTTTTCTTAGATTAGGAAGGTTTCATATCAATGTATGTATAAGTAGTGAAGAATAGGGATTGATAACCTTGATCATGCACTACTTGCTTTGATCTTGTTGGTGTGTATTTTCATCTCATTTCCATTTATTGGATAAAGGGATAAAATTCATATATATATATATATATATATATATATATATATATATATATATATATATATATATATATATATATATATATATATATATATATATATATATTGATCTGGTGATTGTGTGTGGTTTGAAATAGGTTTAGACCGACCTTAGGTGCTTTAGGAATTAAAAATATATCTGTTGGAGCTCAAGAGAGGGAAAGGGAGAATATCACCCAAATAGGAAAATAACATTGTGGTATTATTTTACACTTATGATGCTAGTGTCTAATGGAAAAAATTAAGACACTAGGGGCTTGGATGCCTATTGAAGGGTATAAAACTAATTCTTATATGTCTAAGGATGTGTGTGACCCACACAAAAGTTGCATAAATTTATAAATAGGCCCTAATTTAGGTCTAGGGCTAAGATAGGAATTGGTGGTCTCAAGTGACACCTTTAGCATTCAAGTGCCATTTTTAGATGATTAGATATTTATATTGATCTAATGCTTGTTTAAAGAGTTAAATTAGTCTAGGGTGACCCTAGGTGTCTTAAGAATTGAAAACATATATGTTGGTGTTGAAATTAGACAAGGGACACTAGTATGGTCTTGTTGTCTCATTTGACCCCAGATCAAATCAGGTCAACCCCCATGTAAGTTAAAACTTCCATAAGGTATCCTATATGGAAAAAATGGTCCACCATGGTCATTATTAAAGTCACATATGATGTTTTACCTAGGTCATCCTTGTTAAGTTTTCTTATGTCATCTTAGGCCATCTTTTGGGTCATTTGATGAGTTTTAAGGTTTAGCACTTAAGATAAAAGTGTAATAAAATGTGTCTAATGTTAGGTAAGTGTTAGAAAACATTTTAGAACTAACATTATATAGCTTCAACATTAAAATCAAGAAGATCAATTGAGAAAGTGGGAGTTTCATTTCTTTTATGGATTGTAGGATAGTTCTAGAACTTGTGGAAGATTCAATTGTTTCCCTTCAAGTCTCCATAAGTAATATCCATGTTAATATAGCTTTAAAATTTCCAAAAATGGTGAAAATGGTTCTTCTCTCTTTTTTCTCCATTTGGTAGGTCAAACAAATCAACTAGTGCAAATATGAGTGGTAGAGTTAAGTTGAATGCATTTGGTGGCTAAAAGTAATCTTTATAATATTTCTTGACATGGTCATAGTTCTAAGATTAGTGTACTATGATTCATGAACAATCTCTAAGATTTTTAGCACCTCCAAGTTAAATACACATTCCCAACACCCTTAGTTTCATCATTTGATTGTAGTTGCATGTCTAAATGAAATGATATACATAGTCTTTTAGATCTTCTCCCTTAATTCCATGTTATTTTCAAATTGGTTTGCACATGTGATCATGTAAATCAAGAAATATCACTCTCATTTTGCTAAGGAATGAGAATTATTGGTCTATAAGATTGTGTTTCTATAGTTATAGAGCTTCATCTTTTGTCAGTGGCTTCAAGATAAAAATAATGCACTTGTGTCTCTCTTCTTAAAGCATGGAAGTTAGTTCTCTATGAAAGTTTTGCATTGGAATACTTGGAGGTAGATGGAGATGAGTTTATAATACACTAAGTGAGGAATTATTAGATATCTATTATACATAACCATCTATAGTCACTTGTAGGTTTGTATGAACAATTGTAGGGCTATCTAGAACCTAAGACATAGTTTATATTGAATCTCATGACTTGAATGGATTTTTTAAGACATTAAACATTCATTAGCACAATAAAGACTACTTCATTGAAACCTATGGTCAGTCAGAGTTAAAAAAATCTATAAGTGGGATGGATTATTTTAATTCCTCTAGAAAAGGACTCTGTTCCACAAAAATATCATCTCATGGTAAAGTGTCTTGAGTTCTGAGGTAGCCTAATGTTTTCCATGATTTTAGAATAAGCCTAAATGTCATACTTGAACATAAGAAGGTGTAGATGATTAATAAATATAATGTTTGATTTTGATCTCAACCCAGTCGAATTTCCATTTATAACATTTAGTAATTATAGTGTTTTTTAGGCAAAATGAACTTGTGACAATACAACTTATAAGTAACAACTAACTCATTAATGGTAATGGTATGAGAGCATGGTATGAAAGATTAAATGAGTCTATTCAGGTGTGATGTCTCTAATTACTTCAATAAAAACAAGTATGTAAGGACATTAAATTATATGATCACCTACAAGATACTCTCGTATCCCCTAAACAACATCTATAGTCTAAATTCAGACCTTTAACACACTAATAGTAGAGAGTGTGGGCATGATATGTAGGCATAGATGCTCATTAAAATAAAATGGATTGAGACACAATTATTTCATATGAATAAACACCTATAGGAGTTCTAAAACTTCTACCTAATAGGCACATACAATTTGACTAAAGAGATAGTCTTGCTCAAGCTAATGGATATGTAAGTATGGAAGGTTGGTAGTGTTTTAAGATGAGTAAACACATTGAAACTATTCACACACTTACCCAAAAAAATTTATTGATATTATCAAAGTTAGGAAATAGGGTAAATATTGAGCAAACTAGGTTTTGAGACATCACATTCAGTCAACTTAGATCCTACACACAGTCATAGGGTCTACAAATCTAATATCAGTAATATGTAATGTTAAGGAGCATAAAAAATGATAAAGATTTGAGAATTAATACATATGGTCATCATGACCCAAAAAATCAATTTATGATCTCATCTGAGTCAAACAAATAGAGGAGATGATCTCTATTATGTCATAGATATGAGGTACTCCAATAGTAACATAACCTATAGGTAGGGAATATGAATGATGAATGGATGAAGCATAGAGTTTGGAAATGTTATATGATTATTTTTATGATTATACTGAAGATGAATAGAGTGTTATAAGGCCCTAAAATAATTGTAAACTCTCAAAACATTCAAACATATAGTCAAACATAGTCAAGCCTATTAGACCTAAAACTAGGCCTAAATCCTCATGGCATCAAATATGAGTCATAATAACACATAACCTTTATAATAAAAAGGATAACCCTTAGGGAAGAGTATAAGTCTCATAATAAGCATTATTTTTCACATAGAATCATCCATTTTGGCCTAACCTTCAGTTAGGGGTATTCAGAACACATTGAAGGAGATTGAGAGCCAATTTCATTCACACATATTTATATGGAGGATGTGCATGGGAACTCAAGTAGATATATATAGTTGATGGGGTATTATAATTTAACTTTGTTAAATTGGTTTATGGGTTGAATGTCTAACCTTTATCAATCATTGCTAACAAGCCAAGTGTCTTAAAATCCTCTCAAAACCATTGTGCAAATATAATGGATAATAAAAGAAGGAATATGCATAAAAAAGTGGTTAAATAAATATAAAAGTGTTTTGAACATGTTTTTAACTCTCTTAGGATCCTCATCATCTAGTTGATCAATACCATCGCTTGTATGAACAAACCAAAATCTATGTTTGCTATAGGTGTTAAGGTGAATTGTAGGTAAAAATGAGAATTGGTAGATGAAATACATTGATAGAGGTATATATAAATTTTTTATAACCCCCTATAATCATATCTCACTTCAGTGAAGCATGAAAAGCCATCTATTAATCCGTTCTTTGTAGGTAGTCTAAATAAGCACGGTGAGAAGATAACATGATTTCCTAGTGTGGTAGTGAGAGAGGTGAGTTTGAATCTTTTGAGGTATATTTTATAGACTAGAGGAAAAATATGTTTTGAATATATGTCTTAACACATATAGAATTCATCTTATTAAATAATTGTAGGTCACTCAAGTGACAAATGTGTGAACCAAGCATAAAAGGCTAATGAGTGGTTGCTAGATAATGAATGGCAAGTCATATAGGAGAGGATATCAATTGAGGGGTATATGAGGGATGTTATAATATTATTTCCACCTTATCATGATATTAAAAATGTGTTAAATATCCCTATGGAACTTTTAGATAGTCAAGTGGACTCATCACCAAACAAGGTAGTTTCAAGAAGGAAAGTGAAGAGTCTCTATGCCAACCTGAGGGAAAATGATGCACTTATGATGAAAACTTTCCCATGACATCTTCTTGACATATTTTACACTTGATTATAATACATTTTAATTATGACCCTTTAAATTCATGTATTCTCTCTCCTCTCTTATGCTCTATTTATGTAAGCCATTTTATCATTTGTATTTAATACACACCTAGTTTGGCAAAGCATTGCTGGTTTGACACCTTATTTAGCATTTGAATAAATTTTTATGAAGTTGATTCATTATCTAAAATCTCTTGTATCAATGTGTTAAGTTATTTATGTGGCTAACAAGTGATGAATGTATCCTCCTTGCTTCCATTCTCTCCTTGCATGTTTTGTGTGAGTGATATCTATTTTAATAGGTTTCATAAAGTGTATATGTTTTTTAAATGTGTCTTGAAGTGTGAGAGTGACTAGTAGTGTCTAGTATTAGACCTTATTTTCATCCACCTCTATATATTCATAATAATATACCTATATGGGAAATACTTATGTTAAAAGGATAGTGAGTTAAGGTCAGTTGTACTAGTCTTCTTTATTAATGTTGATGAAAGTGTGTTGTGTGGACTTATCCTTGGTGTACCACCTCATTAGAATAGGTTACTTTAAATTTCCTTCATCCCTTTTAATACCCAAGTGATTATTCTAGTGTAATGTGTGAGATTAAGTTATAAATCAAGGGAAATATCCCTTTAACCTAGAGGTTTACCTTTGCTAAGGGCAACCCACATCCCTAGAGATAATCCCATGTTGTCCAAATGTGTAGAGGCATGAACAAACTATCCTAAGGTGGAATATTTGGATATAACATTTTTGGCATGCCCAGTAAGACCAAGGCCCAAAAGAGTAGAAGAATTATTGGTGTGTTCTTCCTACTATCATCTTTTGGAAGCATTCGAGTAAACACCAATGGTAACTCTAAATGCAATCATCTAGTTGTGAGCATCCCAAGTACCTATTGTAAAAGGTTTTGGTCACTTATTATGTTTCATTTGACTAATAAATTTGATATGGATGGTTATGTTGAGAGTACCTACTGTGCACCTCCTTATCAACCTTGTTGTGACCCATGATATATCCCTCAATACCCCTATCAAGATTGTTATCTATCCTATGAGCCATGGCATCCCTATGATTACCATATTCCTTCTCTATATGAATATGATGTTTTTGAAAAACCTTACGAAGAAGCTTTTGAAGAATCTTATGAAGAATCCTATGGAGAAGGCTATCAAAAATATAGAATTAGGACTCTAGAAGATGAAATCCAAGATCTTAAGAGGAAAATTATTGGACACAACATTCCTCAAGTTATACCTATCCATCTTCAAGAACCATCTCATTTTCCATATCATCTTATTCATCCTTATCCTCATTAAACTATTCAATATCCTTAAGAAGATTCAATACAATCCTCCATAGATCATACTATCTTTCAAACTCTGAATTGGAGCGGATTAGTGAAGCCTTGGGGAAACAAAGGCAAGAGAGTGAAAACTAATAAGTGAATTTCCATGAAGAAAACCTAGTTTATGATCAAGCCTCATTACAGTATTTACAAGAAATTTATCTTGTCCCTCATAGAAATTTACCCAAGAAGAGTTTCAACATGAAAAAGAAGATTTAGTTGAGAAAGAGGGAGATGAGGTTGTAGCTATTCAAGACCCCCAAGAAGGATATGAAAAGGTCAAGATGGTTAATGAAGAAAATGAAGTGCTAATAACCCAATTGAAATTTCTCTCTCCAAGATTTATTTTAAGAGTATCTCTTCTCCAAGTCTCTCCATATCAAAATTTCTCCTTCCATCTCCATTTCTATCCATGATATTTTCACCTCACCTCCTATTTCCCCTCTAAAACATGAAATTATTCACCACCCTCCCAACTAATCCATTTTTGAAGTAGAACCCATATTATGGGAGGCATGTAAAGAAGAAAAAGATCAATTTATAGATGATAAAAAATATATTTCAAGTGACTATGAATAAGAGTTCACTATAGAGACTCCCCTTGGTGAAGGCAATTGTCATGTCCCCTTTTTTATTGACATGTTCTGAGTTCATGGTAAGCCTATTATGTGACCCTCGTAGGCTGATAGGATGGTTAGAGGGTCTTGATGGAGATTGGCTTGGCTTCATTTAGCAAAATTTTTCCAGTTGGCTTTTGTTTGGGCTCGATCGGACATGTATTGAGGGAGATATTAATATTTGATTGATTTAATCAAATATTAATTATTTGGTCTAATTTTAATTTAGAAACCCTAATTCTAATTTAAGAAAACCCTAATTAGGGCAAGCATATCTTTTTGAGGGTATAAGGGTTTCTCATGGAGGCCATTATTGATTATGCATTGATTATTGATTTTGATATTGAAGAATTCTTCTGTGAAGACTGAGCCAAGGGTTCCAGGATTCCATCTGCATTGGAGAATGTCCACTCTTCAGTGTGTGTGATTCAGAGGCTGTGAAATATCAGCTGATCTATTGCCAAATTGAGAGATAGCTTCATACATAAGTTATCACAGAAGTTTATAGATTTGAGAGGTAACATCATACAGAAGTTGTCACAGAGCTTTCCAGGTATTTATTTTATTAGGTTTTTGATTCAATAGATTATACAGATAGAGATCTTCTGTATTAGAGCCATATATCTTTAGATCAGGGGTTGGAAATAGACAGGTTGAGCTTTATTGGCAGCCGTATGAAGTCTGTATAGGTCTGTACAGATCCACGTAGATACCGACCTCGACAGACAGAGATCCCCAGTGACTGACATCAGCCAACTGAAGACTGACATCGGTAGAGAAGGACTGATAGAGACTGATGTTGGTAGTATATCAACCGACATCGACGACTGTGTGTTTGACACAGAAGACTGAGACATCTAGATTCAAGCGTAATTTTTAGATTTGCAAAAGCCCAAGGTTTTAAGACAAAATATTTCATATTATTTTATTTGTATGATAGAGACTCAATTGTGTAATTGTCTAGAAGAACAAGTGATAAGATCTTTGATTTGCTATTGAGAGATTATATTATGGTTGATTTATTTATTTTAAGATATTTTGCAAAAATCACAATTTGTTCTTATTTCATACAAAATTTTAGAATAATCAAAAAAGTAATTCAAAGCTTTTGTCTATATATATTCCCTATTTGAAGGGGATATTACAGTGGTATCAGAGCTAAATCCTACCATCCTAAGGGTTTATAGATCTTATGCAGCCACAAGAGTTGGGACCACACAGGTATAACACACGCAGTAGAGCCTTGCTTGAAGGTACCCAGGTGTTAGATTAGCTACCAAATATCATGAGTGATAGACATGCGGGTAGCCCACCCAGGGGCCACAAGTATGATGTTGATTAGGACACCAGAGAATTCCACCATCCTATGATGACAGGCCAATCGCAGATGAATCAGACAATACAGAAACTCACTACTATGATAGAGAGGATGAATGCACCTGATAGATAGAATGGGGAACAAGGAGATGACAGGAGTGCTACTATTAATCAAATACCATAGCCAACCCATTCTAGGACCACTGATAGACCTACATGGCCTATGTTTGTACAAGATGAACCAGAAGAAGCACCAGCAGAGGAGGCGGTAGGTGATTCCCAATTTGTAGATACCCTCATGGCTACAACTGATGAGTGGGATTTATTAGCTCCTCACGTTTAGGAGAAGATGTCCTTTGATCATTTTTTTACTCTGAGGAGAGATCACTACAGATTAGTTAGATAGGATAGGAGGCCTAGAGTTCAACTTAGTGAGTTGAAGAAGGCTACTGGCAAGCTTTCTTTGACTACTTTTGACGGCAGTGGTAAGATGACATCTCAAGTTTGGGTTCATAAGCTTGACACCTTTTTGTAATTGAGGCCAATGATAGAGATAGAGGCCATCAAATATGCCACTTTTCACTTGGATGGTGTAGCACATGATTGGTGGTACCATGGTATGGTAACACTTCATCATAATTGGGTGATAGAGTACCAGGACTTTGTGGATAGATTGGTTGAGCGGTTTGATAGGAAAGATCCTAAGGTTTACTTTTGAGATCTAGCACCGTTGAAACAAATAGGTAACTTGGAGTCCTTCATTGGTGAGTTTCAGAGATTAGCAGTCATGGTGCCAAATATTTCAGAGCGTAGATTGGTAGTTCTCTTCATGGAGGAATTGACAGAACCATTGATAGGTTGGATCAAAGCCTTTGATCCTCCTTCATTATAGGTAGCTATGAAGAAGGTGCGTAGTATGAAGATGGCAGTGCCATCCAATAAATTTAACTCTAGAGGTACTTCTTCATCTAGAGACCATAAGTGCTCCAACAGAGATACAGAGAGACCAGATTTCAGCATAAATAAATTAGGTGTAAAGAATGATTCAAAGGCCAAACCATCAGCACCACCTTTGGATCATGAGGTGCTTAATAATCTATGTAGGAAGAAGCTTTGCTTCTAATACAAAGGTCCATATGATATCCATCACGATTGCCCTTTGAGGCCTAAGGGCAAGGTGAATCGTGTGATGTGGGCATATTATGAGGATTTAGATTCAGAGGATTCCAAATAGTAGAATAGTTCTAAGGGGGCAGAGGTAGAGTTAGAGCTTCACATATAGGGGGCATGCCTATCCAGCATTCAGTTGGATGAGTCATTCAAACTCTGTGGAGTTTTGGCAAGGCAGAAGGTCATCACCCTTCTTGATACAGGAGCCACAAATAATTTCATAGATGCTAGATTTGTGGAGAAGCGTGGACTCACTACCAAAGATTTCAAGGGAATCAGAGTTAAGGTAGCTGATGGTAACACTCTTAGGTGTGAGCGTATAATTAGAGACCTCCCATTGCACTTGAACAACTATGAGTTCAAGGTTGATTGTTATGTGGTGAACATGGGGGATATAGACTTAGTCTTGGGTATGAAGTGGCTTCATTCATTTGAGGAAGTTACTCTTCATCTCAAGGACATGGAGGTTCACTTTGATGTTGATGGGAAGACACATATTCTTAAGGCAATATGGGGCAATAGCTTCAGATATATGTTTTTTCATCGGATGGAGATGCTCATACGACATGACATGATAGAGTGCGATGATGAGTGCACATTGGCACCAACAAAGGAGAGATATGAGGATGAGCTTGGTCTTGAGTTGAGTGTAGTTCAGGATTTATCACATGTGGTAGGGACTCATCTTTTTGTTACAGTCGGGTCATAGGTTGATGATGATATGACTATTCCTAGCCTTCACAATCTAGATTTAGATATTATTCAGGTAAGGAGTTTGCTTGAGTTGCTTGCTGATTTTCATTTATAGATTAGATGTTGGGGTGCTTATCTTAGTACTAGGGATGGACATGGCATGGAGTTTGCATTGATTGATAGCAGGGTAGATCATGACTACATTTGGGATCTAGGTGGATTGATGGGTGTATCATTCAGCGATTGCTTGAGGGTAAGCAATTTCAAGAGGGGCGGATTGTCATGTCCTCTTTTTTATTGACATGTTTTGAGTTCATGGTTAGCCTATTATGTGACCCTCATAGGCTGATAGGATGGTTAGAGGGTCTTAATGGAGATTGGCTTGGCTTCGTTTAGTAGAATTTTTCCAGTTGGCTTTTGTTTGGGCTCGATTAGACATGTATTGAGGGAGATATTAATATTTGATTGATTTAATCAAATATTAATTATTTGGTCTAATTTTAATTTAGAAACCCTAATTCTAATTTAAGAAAACCCTAATTAGGGAAAGCATATATTTTTGAGGGTATAAGGGTTTCTCATGGAGGCCATTATTGATTATGCATTGATTATTGATTTTGATATTGAAGAATTCTTCTGTGAAGACTGAGCCAAGGGTTTTAAGATTCCATCTACATTGGAGAACATCCAATCTTTAGTGTGTGCGATTTAGAGGCTATGAAATATTAGCTGATCTATTACCAAATTGAGAGATAGCTTCATACAAAAGTTATCATAGAAGTTTACATATTTGAGAGGCAACTTCATACAAAAGTTGTCACAGAGCTTTCCAGGTATTTATTTTATTAGGTTTTTGATTCAAAGATTATACAGATAGAGATCTTCTATATTAGAGCCATATATCTTCAGATCAGGGGTTGGAAACATACAGGTTGAGCTTTATTAGTGGCTATACGAAGTTCATATAGGTCTGTATAGATCCACGCAGATACTGACCTTGACAGATAGAGATCCCCAGTGACCGACATCAGCCGACTAAAGACCGACATCGACAGAGAAGGACTGATAGAGACCGACATCAACAATATATCGATTGACACCGGTGACTGTGTCTTCGACACAGTAGACCAAGATGTCTAGATTCAAGCGTAATTTCTAGATTTGCAAAAGCACAGGGTTTTAAGACAAAATATTTCATATTATTTTATTTGTATGACAGAGACTCAATTGTGCAATCGTCTAAAAGAAAAAGTGATAAGATCTTTGATTTTCTATTAAGAGATTATATTGTGGTTGATTTATTTATTTGAAGATATTTTGCAAAAATCACAATTTGTTCTTATTTCATACAAAATTTTAGAATAATCAGGAAACCAATTCAGAGCTTTTGTCTATATATATTCCCTATTTGAAGGGGATATTACAACAATCCCAAGTAAATCTTATTGAGTCAAGAAATAGAATTTATAGATGAAGTTTCATCTATCTATAGAGAGCTGTTGGGGATCAACCAACAATAGATTACACTTGTGAAAGCAATAAATGCAGAAATAAATCAGATTGACAAGTAATTAGAATGAGATAATAGCAAGAACAAGAGATACACGAAACCACCCTGAAAACTTGTATTAACAAACTCTTTACAAAAGGAATACAATTGAAGAAACTTCTTTCTTCCACACCTCTCCTAGATGTATAGATCTCTCACTAGATCTCTATTCCTCAAGAGCTCTCTCTCTCAAGAACAATCAACTCCAACAAGCCTGGATTGATTCAATTCTATACTATTCTTCACATACAATGAATTACAACTACAATAATTCACAATAACTACCATAATAAGCTAGGAAGATCTAATTCTACATATAGAATTAAGAGACTTGAACATGTACATCCAACAAACAGTTAAGCCACTTGAACAATGGATATAAAAATAGTATTGCGAATAATAGAGACACGAGCTTGAGACTACAACTCAAACTCATCATGCAAACACTCACTTCTGTCCATGGAAATAGCTTTTTGGATGGACAGGTAACCGACGTCGGTTCCTGCTGCTTGTCTGTGAACACCGTCAGCTGACCCTCTGCCGACGTCGGCGTCTCTGCAACTACTCCTGACCGACGTCGGTCGCTCCTGACCGACGCCAGTGTCTGTGTAGACCTGAAACTGATAATGTATGCTCCTTAGTGAAGTTTTTAGCTCCACACCTTAACAATCTCCCACTTGGAGATAAACAGTTGCACCAGTACCTGTACAGCAACATCTTCTAGCTCCTCCATCTTTAACTCAATCATGAAGACCGATAGAAGTTGAATGAAGATTCAAATTCTCCTTTGTAACCGGCTTGGTTAACATATCAACAGGATTCCTATCTATATGGATCTTCTCCAGCTTCAACTCACCATCTTCTAATACATGTCGTATGAAGTGATACCTTAGCTGTATGTGCTTTGCTCTTGAATGAAAGGCTGAATTCTTAGCCAAATGGATTGCACTCTGATTGTCACTATATAATCTACAACTCTCATGCTCCCTACCAAGCTCATCCATGAATCGTGTCATCCATATCATCTCTTTGCTAGCTTCTGTGGCTGCAATATACACTGCTTCTATAGTTGACAAGGCAGCAACCTTCTACAACTTAGATATCCAGCTAACTGACATTCCACCTACAGTGAAAACATAACCTGTAGTGCTTCTCCTGCCATCCAAATCACCTGCCATATCTGAATCTACATAACCATGTAGAGAAGTATCTGAACCTCCATAGCACAAGTGCCTACTGCTGGTTCCTCTCAGATATCTAAGGATCCACTGAACTGCTTTCCAATGTTCCTTACCTGGATTGACCATATACTTACTTACCACTCCCACTGCTTGGGCAATATCTGGTCTAGTACACACCATTACATACATAAAACTCCCTACTACGGAAGAATATGGAACCTTACTCATGTACTCTACCTCATCATATGAATTAGGACATTATTCTTTACTCAACTTAAAATGTCCAGCCAAAGGTGTGCTTACCGGTTTAGCATCCTACATATTGAACCATTTCGACACCTTGTCCACATAATCTTCTTAAGACAATATCAACCTATGATTTTTCCTGTCTCTCTTAATGCTCATGCCGAGGATTTTCTTTGCTGCTCCCAAATCCTTGATAGCAAATGTTTGAGCTAATTTCACCTTAAGCTCAGAGATATCCTGCATGTGAGATCCTGTAACTAGCATATCATCTACATAGAACAATAAAATAATATATCTACCATTATCAAATCTCTTGAAATACACACAATGGTCAGATTGACACCTACTGTAGCCATGCTCAGTCATAAACCTGTCAAATTTTAAATACCATTGCCTAGGAGCTTGCTTGAGGCCATACAAGCTTTTCTTCAATCTACACACAAACTTCTCCTTACCCTTGACCTCGAATCCTTCTGGCTGTTCCATATATATTTCCTCATCCAAATCTCCATGAAGAAACCCTGTCTTAACATCTAGCTGCTCAAGATGCAAATCCTCAAAAGCAACCAAAGACAATACAACCCTTATAGAAGTCATTTTAACAACAAGAGAAAAAATCTCACCAAAGTCAATACCTGGCTTTTGTGCAAATCCTTTCACTACTAATCTGGCCTTATATCTCACCTGTCCATTCTCACCTTCTTTCAACCTGTAGGTCCATCTGTTCTTGAGTGTTCTCTTACCAGCTGGCAATTCAACCAAATCCCATGTTTGGTTCTCTTTTAAGGACTCTAACTCCTCAACCATGCCACGCTCCCACTCACTCTTGGACTCCACCTGTATTGCTTCTTCAAAAATCTCTGGTTCTCCACCATCAGTTAGCAATAAATAAAATAAAGAAGGAGAATATCTAATTGGAGGCTTACTCACCCTTTCTGACCTCCTGATGGGTGTCTAAGACTCATTTGCAACACACTGTCCACCCAAATTCTCTGACAGTGACCGACCTCGGTCACCTGCAGACCTGTTATTGGCCGACGTCGGTTCTGCCTGACCGACCTCGGTGCCTGTCCTGCCGACATCGGTCTCTGTACAACCGACGCCGATTTCTATACTGCCGATGCCGATTCCTAACCTGCCGACGTTGGTCTCTGTGTTTTCCTGCAAGTGATTATTTCTTTTTCCCATGAGCTCATCTTGGACTTTCACCTCATCTAATTCACCATTGCTCTGCTCAGATTGATTCAGCTTCCTTAGCTAATCACAATACATCACTCTTTCATTGAAAACAACATCACAACTCATGATTACCTTGTTAGTTTCTAGATTCCACAATCTGTAACCAAAATCATCTGAGCCATAGCCAATAAACGTGCACCTCATAGACTTAGCATCAAGCTTCTTTCTATTTTCTTTATCTATGTGCACAAAGTCTTCACAATCAAAAAATTTGAGATATGAGAGATCAACCTTTTTACCTGTCCATGCCTCTTCTAGAATACCACCATCCAGAGCTGTAGAGGGTCCTCTGTTAATCAGGTACACTGCAGTGTCAACAGCTTGTGCCCAAAACTGTAAGGGCAAACCGGCATGCAATCTCATACATCTTGCACGCTCCATTATTGTCCTATTCATCTTTTCAGCAATACCATTATGTTGAGGTGTCCTTGGAACCATCCTTTGCCTACGGATTTCATGCATGTAACAATAATCTCTGAACTTATGACTGCAGAACTGACCGCCATTGTCTGATCTTAGGCACTTTAATCTCTTACCTGTTTCATTCTCAACCATAGCTTTCCAAACTTTAAAAGTCTCAAATACATCAGATTTTCTTCTAATATAATAGATCCATACCTTCCTTGTAGCATCATCTATGAAAGATACATAGTACTGTGATCCTCCAATGGAAGCAACCTGAGCCGGTCCCCACATGTCTGTGTGAACAAGCTCCAACTTGTGCCTCTTCTTAGTAGACCCAGTCTTGAGAAAACTAACCCGTTTCTATTTTCTAAATACACAGTGCTCACAAAACTCTAGATCTATGCCTTTTAAATATGAAAGCATACCTTTGGACTTAAGAATTGACATCCCCTTCTCACTCATGTGGCCAAGCTTGGAGTGCCACAATTTAGCATCCTCTGCATCTTCAGCTGCACTTTACCTTTGCCAATTATTTTACAGGGCTCATCATCCCCTAGATACACTTCCAAAATCTCCATGGATATAGTCACTGAAATATTCCCTATTAGGGGTAGCATGAAAAGATGCACCAAAATCTAATACCCAAGATTCTATATTATTATGCAGAGAGAAAATTAAAGCATCTTGTGCAATACCTACAACCTTGGCTTCTTCCTTTCCTTCATGTTGATTGTCCTCCTTAGGATTTGACCAACAATCTCTGCTTATGTGCCCCATCTTTCCACAATTCCAGCATTGTGGCCTTCTGCCATTTCTAGATTTAGATCTGCCTTTCCCCTTAGACTTAGATCTTGATTTGCCTTTCTTGCTCTTCTCTTTCTGCCTTCCCCTGCTCTCAAAACTTAAAGCGTTCCCAAATTTCTCTTCTGTGCTTTTTCTGCGTATTTCCTCATTCAAGATAACACTAACAACATCCTCTACTTTCAAAATATTTGATGCAGATGCAGTATTACTTACTGCCATTACTAAGCCATGCCAGCTTTTAGGCAAAGAACATAATATCAAAAGAGCTTTTATTTCATCATCAAACACTATATTCACTAAACTTAATTGATTCACAATTCCATTGAAATCATTCAGATGAGTAGAAACAGATCCACCTTCATTCATATGCAAATTAAATAACTGCTTCATAAGATATACCTTATTGGAAGCTGAGGGTTTTTCATACAAATTTGCTAACGTAGTCATCAACTCTACCGTAGACTTTGCCTATGATAAATTAGATATCACAGTGGATGCTAGACTCAGTCTTATAGACCCCAGAGCCTTTCTGTCAAGAACTTCCCATTCTTCATCCTCCATATCTTTGGGCTTCTTTGTAACCCCACCTAACGGTAAGTAGAGATCTTTCTGATACAGATAATCCTCTATTTGCATTCTCTAGTGTTGGTAATTTTTGCCATTGAACTTTTCCATTCTCAATTTACTTTCATCTGCCATTGCTTCTCCCACTCAAATAGAAATCCCTGTAGAAACCCCTATGAGAACTTGTAATCAATACATACTACACAGATCTGAACCACCTATTAGTGAACCTGAGCTTTGATACCAATTGTTGGATATCAAGCTTTGAACCTACAACCAAGGCTCTGATACCACTTGTTGGGGATCAACCAATAATAGATTACACTTGTGAAAGCAATAAATGTGGAAATAAATCAGATTGACAAGTAATTAGAATGAGATAATATCAAGAACAAGAGATACAAGAAACCACCTTGAAAACTTGTATTAACAAACTCTTTACAAAAAGAATACAATTGAAGAAACTTCTTTCTTCCACACCTCTCCTAGATGTATAGATCTCTCACTAGATCTCTATTCCTCAAGAGCTCTCTCTCTCTCAAGAACAATCAACTCCAACAAGCCTGGATTGATTCAATTCTGTACTGTTCTTCACATACAATGAATTACAACTACAATAATTCACAATAACTACCATAATAAGCTAGGAAGATCTAATTCTACATATAGAATTAGGAGACTTGAGCATGCACATACAACAAACAGTTAAGCCACTTGAACGAGGGCTCTAAAAATAGTATTGCCAATAATAGAGACACGAGCTTGAGACTACAACTCAAACTCATTATGCAAACACTCGCTTCTGTCCACAGAAATAGCTTTCTGGACGCACAGGTAACTAACGTCGGTTCCTGCTGCTTGTCTGTGACCACCGTTGGCCGACCCTCTATTGACGTCGGCATCTCTGTAACTACTCTTGATCGACGTCGGTCACTCCTGACTGACGCCAGTGTCTGTGTAGACCCAAAACTGATAATGTATGCTCCTTGGTGAAGTTTTTAGCTCCACACCCTAACAATCTCCCACTTGGAGTTAAACAGCTGCACCAGTACCTGTACAACAACATCTTCTAGCTCATCCATCTTCAACTCAATCATGAAGACCAATAGAAGTTGAATGAAGATTCAAATTCTACTTTGTAATCGGCTTGGTTAACATATCAGCAGGATTCCTATCTGTATGGATCTTTTCCAGCTTCAACTCACCATCTTCCAATACCTATCGTATGAAGTGATACCTTAGCTGTATGTGCTTTGTTCTTGAATGAAAGGCTGAATTCTTAGCCAAATGGATTGCACTCTGACTATCACTATACAATCTGCAACTCTCATGCTCCCTACCAAGCTCATCCATGAACTGTGTCATCCATATCATCTCTTTGCTAGCTTTTGTGGCTGCAATATACTCTGCTTCTGTAGTTGACAAGGCAACAACCTTCTACAACTTAGATATCCAACTAACCACCATTCCACCTACAGTGAAAACATAATCTGTAGTGCTTCTCCTGCCATCCAAATCACCTGCCATATCTGAATCTACATAACCATGTAGAGAAGTATCTGAACCTCCATAGCACAAGTGCCTACTGCTAGTTCCTCTCAGATATCTAAGGATCCACTAAACTGCTTTCCAATGTTCCTTACCTAGATTGGCCATATACTTACTTACCACTCCCACTACTTGGGCAATATCCGGTCTAGTACACACCATTGCATACATCAAACTCCCTACTGCGGAAGAATATGGAACCTTACTCATGTACTCTACCTCACCATATGAATTAGGACATTGTTCTTTACTCAACTTAAAATGTCTAGCCAAAGGTGTGCTTACCGGTTTAGCATCTTGCATATCGAACCGTTTCAACACCTTGTCCACATAATCTTCTTGAGACAATATCAACCTGTGATTTTTCCTGTCTCTCTTAATGCTCATGCCAAAGATTTTCTTTACTGCTCCCAAATCCTTCATAGCAAACATTTGAGCTAATTTCACCTTAAGCTCAGAGATATCCTGGATGTGAGATCCTGCAACTAGCATATCATCTACATACAACAATAGAATAGTTTCTTATTACCCTATTTGTATAAAAAAGAAGGCATATTACACATGCCATTCCAAGAAGGCTCGAACAGCTAGTATCACTGAGGAAAATATTGAGACATTAGAGCTACATGCCATAGGAGAAGATGAGAACCAAGTGTTTTGTGTGGCTCAATAGAAATCATGGATACGAAGACTAGGTATGCCATCAAACTCTATGTTTGAAAATTATCAATTCTAAAATAATTCTTAATACAATTCTTGGATGAATATACCCAATCCAAATTGGTCCCAAACAAATTGGTCCCAATCATGTTTTAGGAGATTTAGAGGCTGTGAAATATTAGCTAATCTATTACCAAATTGAGAGATAGCTTCATACAAAAGTTATCATAGGAGTTTACAGATATGAGAGGTAACTTCATATAGAAGTTGTCACAGAGCTTTCTAGGTATTTATTTTATTAGGTTTTTGATTCAAAGATTATACAGATAGAGATCTTCTATATTAGATCCATATATCTTCAGATCAAGGGTTGGAAACATACAGGTTGAGCTATATTAGTGGTTGTACAAAGTTTGTATAGGTCTGTATAGACCCATGCAGATACCAACCTTGGCAGACAAAGATCCCCAGTGACCGACATCGGCCGACTGAAGATCGACGTCGGCAGAGAAGGACTAATAGAGACTGACATCGGCAATATATCAATTGATGCTGGTGACTGTGTGTTCGACACAGTAGACCAAGACGTCCAGATTCAAGTGTAATTTCCAGATTTGCAAAAGCTTAGGGTTTTAAGACAAAATATTTCATATTATTTTATTTGTATGACAGAGACTCAATTGTGTAATCATCTAGAAGAACAAGTGATAAGATCTTTGATTTGCTATTAAGAGATTATATTGTGGTTGATTTATTTATTTGAAGATATTTTGCAAAAATCACAATTTGTTCTTATTTCATACAAAATTTTAGAATAATCAGGAAACCAATTCAGAGCTTTTGTCTATATATATTCCCTATTTGAAGGGGATATTACAACAATCCCAAGTAAATCTTATTGAGTCAAGAAATAGAATTTATAGATGAAGTTTCATCTATCTATAGAGAGCTTGATTAATTCATGTGGCAAACCTATCTGAACATGTTTAATGAGCATGAATATCTTGAAAATCTAGTTTTTGAAGGAGATCAGGTTGAGATTTTTGAAGAGGAATGTAAGCTTCTTATTGAAAAAAACAAGTCTTGAGCTACATCATGGGGCCATTTATGATGGATATGAGATTCATGAACATGATCAATAAGATGAGTTTGAAGAGGTGGTGGTTTTCAAGGAGAAAGAAGGCAAAGATGGTTGGAAACAACATATTGAACTTATTAAAGAACTTGAAGAGATATGAAAGGCTGAAGTTCAAGTGCACAATAAAATAGAACAAGGTGTCCTCATGGGGGATAGTGATCAAGATTGGATTGATTATGTAAATCTCCTTGAAGATCTTAAGGAGCTTTCAACTGGTAATAAATATGATAACATTAAGAGTACCATTGAAATCAAGGAATAATTATTTGTTGAGGATCATTTGAGTCAAATTATAGCTTATAGGTCTCATGATAAGGTTGAGATTATTGAGTTACAAGAAGAATTTACCTTCATAGTTGATATGTATGTAGTTGATGTGATTGTAGTGAAGAACATGCCAAGGAGGTTGGAAAACATCAAATAATTGAAGACATCAAGTCCAATGATCAAAAGGAAAGATGATTCATGTATCCCTTCCTTTCATGGATCAAGATATGGTGAAAATTTCACCTTTGATCAAAGAGGATAAAGTTTCTTGAGGTTAGTTTGTATATAACTTAGTTAGCTTAAGTTTTATATGTTTTCCCTAAGTTTTCATGTGAACACAAGTGTGTTTCTTATTATCCCAATTTATTTTTTTATTTCCTATTTTATGTTTGGTCTGGTTTGGTGTCCTTTCAAAGTCATTTAAGGGTTATTGGTAGTGTATAGGTGACTCCATTGTCTAAGTATAGGAGAAGGTAACTGGTCCTTAGCATAGCAAGATTGTTACCCCTATTAAATCACTAAAATGTCGACTAATTTAACCCTAAGTAAAATCAAATCAACCCACATGTAAGTTAAAAATTACATAAGGTCTCCTATATTGAAAAAATGGTCCACCATGGTCATTAGTAAAGTCATATAAGATGTTTTACCTTGGTCATACTTGTTAAGTTGTGCTTATGTCATCCTAGGCCATCTTTTGGGTCATTTAATAAGTTTTATGGTTTTACACTTAATAAAAGTATTTAAAAGTGTAAGTGAATGTTTATGATGTTAGGTGAGTGTTAGTAACCATTTTTATAACTGACATTCTGTAGGCTAAACATTAAAAGCAAGAAGATCAGTTCAAAAAGTGGGAGTGTCAGTTGTTGTATGAATTGCAGGATAGTTATAACACGTGTAAGATTTATTAGTGTCCCTTAAGATCACCAAAAGTAATTTTCATGTTTAGATAACTTTTATAGTTTCAAAAATGGTGAAAACTAGTTCTTCTCTCTCTCTACTCCCTTTATATGGTCAAACAAGTCAACTAATTTGTAGCTAGTATGGATAGGATGGGTAAAGTTAAGGTGAATGAATTTGGTGGATGAAAGTAGTCTCTATAAGATCTCATCCCATGTTTATAGTTCCTATATTGGTGTATTGTACATCACGAACAATAACTAAGATTTTTAGCACCTCTAAGTTGACTGTACATTCCTAACACCCTCAGTTTCATCACCTAATTGTATTTGCTTGTGTGAATCAGATGGTGTACATAGTCTTTTATATCTTATTACTTCATTCCATGTTTTTTAAAAAATTGGTTTAAATGTGTGATTATGTAAATGAAGAAAGATGACACTCATTATGCTAAGGAATGAGCATTGTTGGTCTGCAAGATAGTGTTTCCATAGTTGTAAAGTTTTATCTTCTATTAGTGGCTTCAAGATAAAGATAATAGACTTGGGTCTCTCTTATTAATCATGGAAGTTTTTTCTCCATTAAATTTTTGCATTGGAAGACTTGGAGATTGATGGATATGAGTTTCTAATAAACTAAGTGAATAATTATTAGAGCTTTGATGTACATAGCCATCTATAATCACCTATAGGTTTGTATGGATAATTTTAGGGTTGTCCAAAACCTAAGACATAGATTATATTATTTCTCATGACTTTAGTGGAGTTATCAAGTCATTCAGGAGTCATTATCACAATCAAAACTACTTCATTGACGCCTATGTTCAGTTAGAGTTAAGAAAAGCTATAAATGGGATGGATTACCTTAATCCCTTTAAAAGAAGACTCTGACCCATAAAATGTCATATCATGTTGAAGTGTCTTAAGGTTTGAGGTAGCCTAATGTTTTCCATTCTTGTATCCTAAGCTTAAATGTCAAAATTGAACATAAGAAGATGTTACTAGTGAAGAAAGATAATGGTTGATTGTGATCTCAACCCAATCAAATTTCCATTGATAACATTTAGTAACTTTATTGATTTTTAGGCCAAATGAACCTATGATAATAAAAATTGTAAGTAACAACTAATTCATTTATGGCAATGGTATGAAAGCATGGTTTAAAAGGATAAATAATTGTATTAAGGTGTGATGGATCTAATGAATTGAATAGAAACAAGTATCTAAGGTAATTTAAGCTTATGATCACCTATATGAAGCTCTCATATCCCCTAAATAACATCTACATTCTAGTTGTAGTCCTTTAGTGCATTGATATTGGTGAGTGATGGAATGATATACATGCATAGATGATTATTAAAATATGGAGTGGCCAAATAAACTCAAGATCAATCAAAGGGGTTGAGACATAGTGATTTAATATTAATCAACACCTATAGGATCTTGTGAAATTTTACCTAATAGGTAGATATAGTCTGACTAAAGAGATAGACTTATTCAAGATAATAGAAATATAGGTGTGAAAGGATGGAAGTGTTTTAAGATGGATGAAAAAATTGAAACTATTCTCACACTTTCCCACCACATTTTATTGATGTTAGCAGAGGAAGGAAATAGGTTAAATATTGAGCAAACTAGGTTTTGAGACTTCATAGTCAATCAACTTAGATCTTGCATATAATCATAAGGTCTAAAAATCTAGTCTTGGGAATATGTAATGTTAAGGGGCCTAAATGGATGATAAAAATTTGAGACTCTATACAAAGGGTAAACATGACCCAAAAAATCCCTCCATGATCTCATATGAGTTAAACAAATAGAGGAGATGCTCTCTATTCTATCATAGACATGAAGCACTCCAATAGTAACATAACCTATAGGTGGGGAATATGAATGATGAGTGGATAAAGGGTAGAGATTGGAATGGTCATAGGATGATGTAGAAATCTATACTAAAGATGAATAGAGTGTTATAAGGGCCTCCAATAACTAGAAACTCTCAAAAGGGTCAAACACAATTAGGCCTACTAGACCTATAACTAGGCCTAAACCCTTATATCCTCCAATTTGAGTAATAAGACCACATGATCTTTCTAATACAATGGAGAACCTTCAAGGAATATTATAAGGCTAGTAGGAAACATTGGTTTGAAAACAACATCATAGAATTGGCCATTTTGGCCTAACTTTCTCTCAAGGGTACTCAAAATGCATAGAAGGAGACCGAGAGATAGTTTCATTCACCCATATATGTATGGAGGGTGTCCATGATACATGAATAATTTAGGGATAGTTTATATGGGGCCCATACTCCAACATTGTGAAATTGGTTTAGGGGTTAAATTTATAACTTGTATGAATAATTGCTAACAAGCTAAGTGTCCTAAAACTCTCTCAAAACCCTTATGCAATCCTGATGGAGAATAAATGAAGGAATATGCATCCAAAAGTGGTAAAATGACCTAAAAGGTGTTTTGAACATGTTTATCACTCTCTTAGGGTCCTCATCATCTAGTTGATCCATACCATCACTTATATAGATAAGCCAAAATATGGGGTTTCTACAAGTTTTGAGGTGAACTATAGGTACATAGGAGAATCGGTAGATGAAATCAATTGAGGGAGG
>JARHVA010010326.1:30000-35000 GCA_037957365.1 Torreya grandis | reverse complement strand
TAAGGCCCTGACTAAAAAGAATTTATTGTTTCTTTCCTCTATGAATGAGAGGTTTCCCCAATATGCCTAAGGTTATGTTTATTAAAATTTCCCTCATATTTTATCTTTAGTAAAATATCCCTAGGGAGTTCTTCATCGTCCATCCATGTCATCTGGGCCACAAAAGTCGCTCATTTATTGGTGAACCAATACGCTATAGAGTTTCCTTCCCTATAAGTATGTTGAATGATAACCTATTGCAAGGAGTCCTTAATAGTTATAGATTTCTGTAAAACTTATTTGATAAACCAACTGATGACATTTTTCCTTAACAAGTAGTTCATCATATTTAGAGAGTCCCCCTCAATAACCAATTTTTGGAGTCTCAATTAATTTTCCAATTTGACCCCCCACAATGATGTTAAAGATTCATCCCATTGGTTAAAATTAACACCCATGTCTCCAATATGGGTTGTAACCAAATTTTCTTGATGATCCCTAATTATTCTACCTCCTCCTACTAGTCTCGGGTTACCTTTTAAAGATCCATCAAAATTGACCTTCATCCAACCCAAAAGAGGGGGTTTTCATTTAGTTATTTTCCTAATTTCTTCTTTAGGATTTGGCTTACCCAACTTAGATGTATCAATTTTCTAGTTATGAGCTAGTTTTTTTTCAAATAGAAGCAATTTTTTACCTTTCTTAATAGGAACAAAATTGAAATTATCCTTAATGTTCTCAAACACTCTTTTAGAAATAATTTTTTTATTTTATCTCTTCCCCTTGAATATTCTATTTTTTTATTCTCCCAAGATAACCCAAATGATATGTGGTAAAGCTAGTTTTTAGAGTTTCTTGAGTAGGGAATTTTGGTATGGACATCCCAAAGACTGCCATATTTCCATTAGAGAACTTAGTTACACCCAAGATATATTAAATTTGTCAAAAAGATAACTCCAAATCTTATGAGAAAAAGATCGGATTATAGGCAAATAGAAAATTGATTCATTGTCCTCTTCACAAAGGACACATCTATTGATAAGGAAATAACCTCTTTTTCATTAATTATCAATTATAGGAATTATGTTCTGGATCAAAACCCATAAAAATAAACTATTTTTTGGAGTTATCCATTTATCCCGTAGAGACTCCAAGATACCATTAAGCCCAGGTTCTTACACTAGCAAGTCATAACCTAATTTAACTTTATAATAACCCTTAAATTCATCTTTACATACCATTTGATCTTCTCTATTTATGCACAAAATATGCACATTTCTCAAAAGATTACTCAGGCTAGAAAGCTTCAACATGTCTTCTTGGTTTAAGTTATCCAAACTTAACCTCTTCCAACATTTAATTCCTTCCATATCCTACCAATAGTCCATCACTTTGAAACCATATTTATTCTTAATTTATTTTTTGAAATTATAGTCTAATGTCATTTTTAGAAAGAGGATTTTATGAAACCTAAATATCTCTCAAAAAATCAACCCATACATCCATTGCTGATTTGCCATTTAGATCTTGATTTTATCAACTCTTTGATTGAGATCAAGAAGTTATAGACATGTGAACCCCAAATAAAGTGGTCATCTATAAGAATGGAGATTGGTTCCCTTCCTTGTAAATACATAAAATATAGGATTTTACCCCTAACCATGTTTTAGTTAATGAATCTCCACACAAACTTTGAAATAAAAGATTTATTCATCAAATGTAAATTCCTTAAACCAAGCCTCCCATATCTTTTCTTGGACTAGTCTTTATTGAAAGAAACATGATGAAATTTGTTTCTCTATTCCATTCCATCTCAAATAAAGTTTTTTAAAATTTTATTTAATTTATCCTATATTCCTTTAGGCAAAATAAAAAGTAAAAGAATATAAACTGAGAGGCTATAGAGCACACTCTTAATAAGTAAAATTTTGACAGTCTAGGATAAGAGCTTACCTTTCTAATCTATGAGCTTTTTTTGAAATATCTCAATAAATGGATTCCATATAGTCACCTAAATATTGTTGTTGAAGATACCCATTCCTAGATATGAAGAAGGAAGCTCTTTGATTTGGCAACCTACAAGTGTAGTTATTTTAGCTTGTCTAGCCACTAACATATTGAATAAATAATTGAACTTTTATCAAAATTAATTTTCTAATTCAAGGCCTATTCATACATCAATAAAATATTTTTAATTTTTCTTGATTCCTACATGAAAAATTCATCCAAAAGAATGGTGTCATTTTCAAATTATTAATGACTCACTAGATCTACAAACCTTTGTAGTTTAAAACCTTCCAAATATGAGGCAACCAAAATATTAGAAATGGTTCTACTCAATGATTCTACCATAATGATGAATAGGAATGGGGAAATAGGATCCCCCTCTCTCATCCCTTTAAAACTTTTGAAGAAACCATGCACCACCCCATTAGCCAAGATAGAGAACTACAAACCTTGCTAGTTTAAAACCTTTAAATTGTGAAGTGACCAAAGTATTATAAATGAATCTACCCAATGATTCCAACATAATGACGATTAGGAATGGAGAAAAAGGATCCCCCTATCTCACCCCTTTAGAAATTTTGAAGAAACCATGCACCACCTCATTCAACAAGATGGAGAAAATACAAGCTCTAATTATTTTCCTAAATTTGTCACAAAAACCAAATTGAGACATAAATCTATCCAAAAAAATCCAATCTAGTCTATCATATGCCTTATTCATATCCAATTTAAGTACCATAGCTTCTCTTTGACTATTTTCCATTGAATGAATGACTTTGTGAAACACAATCACTCCATCTTAAATTTGTCTTCCCTTAACAAATCCTCATTGCTAAGATTGAATGATATTTTACATTATAGATTGCATCCTCAAATAAATAAGGTTGGTGATAATCTTATATATAGAATTACAGAAGATAATAGGCTAAAAATTTGAGAAATTTACATCCCTTTCATTCTTAGGAATAAAAACTAAAAAAATATGATTGATTTTTTTTTATAAATGAGTGGTGGAAAGTAGTTTATTCACATCTTCAATCACATCATCTCTTATTATATCACAAAATTTATGGAAAATGCTATGGGGAAACCATATGGGCTAGGGGTCTTGTCTAGATTCATCTTAGAGAGCAAAAATTTAATATTTTCATTCAATGTAACTGATTTGAGAATTTCATTATCCTCCTAATTAATCAAATCTAGTATCAAATTTTAAAATTCCTATTCAAATATGATATTCTTATTAAAATCATTCGTGTACAATTTTTTGACAAATTTGACACTTTCTTAGTTAATACATTCAATATCCAAGGAAAACTGACCTTCACTACTGATAATTTATTTAATAACATTATGTTTATTGTGTTACAAAGTTGACATGTGAAATAAATGGGTATTTATAACCCCATCCCTTGAGCCAAATGTTTCTATATTTCTATCTTCAAAATGATTCTTTTGTAGCTATTATACTGTGGTGGTTACATAGGAACTATCTTTCTCTACTTTGTATTTCTAAATCATAACCCTTCTCCACAATTTGTTCTTCAATTTTCAAAATTTTAATTTTAAGAGTGTTATTTTGCAAGTGTGCATTACTAAAGACCTCTTTATTCCATTGTTTAATCTTGATTTTAACATTTTTTAAATTTTTATCTGCATTGAAGATAACAGATCTACTACCATTCTTATTCCACCATTCTGAGATCCTATCATCAATATCAAGGTGCATAAACCACATGTGTTCCATTCATAAGGGAAACTTGTTTTCCTTAGAAATTTGATCCATAATATTCAAATCTAGTGGAGTATGATCAGATCCAATCTTAGGAAGAGATTTAAGAGATAGATCCTTAGATTCTAACCACTCTAGATAAATAAAAACTTTGTCTAATCTATATTAGATGAGATTTTATTCAAGCCTCCTATTAGTCTAGGTAAACTTAGACCTCTTATGTCAAAATCCAACATACCAATATCATAAATAAAAGAAGAAAAGTCCTCCATGCTATCCATACACACTCAATTTCCTCATTTTTTGTCTCTTGGATGCAAGGGAAAATTGAAGTCACCTTCTAGAATCTAAGGAATATCTTTGCAACTATTTCCAAAAAATGTAATATCTTCCCAAAGATTTTTATGAGTTAAATATAATTTGGAGCATAAACATTAGGAAAAATCCACTACTTATTATCAATCCCATCCATAAAAAAAACTATCACATGATGTTGGGACTTTAGGATATGTTCTCGCAACATAAATTTAGAATCCAAAAATTTTATAATCATTCCTGATGCTCTTGAAGCACTGACACAAACTACTGCAGCTTCACTCTAATACATCTTTTTATGATTTGAAAAAAAATTTACTTAATATTTGATTCTTGTATTGATAATAATAGGCTTATTAGTCCTTATAAAATACATAATTTTTTTTTGCTTAACTAAACTATGTATCCCCTTGATGTTTCAAGAAAAAATCAACATGATTAACTATTAGGGGAAGAGATACCTCCTTTAAAAGGGAAGAATTTTTGAAATACATCGGCTATATCTTATTGCATAGGTTTTATGAAAATAGCTTTCTTTGAATATTTACATACTTTGGGTGGTGTTTTATAATACATACCTTTGCTCCCTCTTCTAGTGACTATCACCATTGAAGTCAATTTTACCTTGAAGTTATTATTAGGATTAACTATGAATACCTTGTCTCACCTTCTGCATTATCTTCTTTAAACACTTTCTCTTTACTTTTCTCCTCTTGATAGAGAATTCCAAACTTATTTGGGGACTAAGGAATTGAAACCTCTATACTATCACCAGTGAAGTCAATTTTACCTTGAAGTTATTATTAGGATTAACTATGAATACCTTGTCTCACCTTCTGCATTATCTTCTTTAAACACTTTCTCTTTACTTTTCTCCTCTTGATAGAGAATTCCAAACTTATTTGGGGACTAAGGAATTGAAACCTCTATCACTTCTAACTCAACATTATTGAACTGGATAATGACT
>JARHVA010010326.1:0-17500 GCA_037957365.1 Torreya grandis | reverse complement strand
AAGGAGATTCAAATTAAAATCAGTCAACTCAAAAAGTTTTGAGTGATGGAGATAGGAAGTGAGTGGTTGACAAGCTTACCCAGCTCTCTTGGGAAATTGTCCTCCTTTGTTAGACATGAAATTAATAGATGTCTAAACATAAAATATTCACTAGACTCTATGGGGTGTCTCAATATATTGGAGGGGTTAATAATAATGTATTTAGTTATGGATTCTTTACTAAAATCATTAGGCTAATTGATTCATCTTATACTACTATCCACAAAGGGAATTATAATTTGAGAAGGGATCATTCACTTCTTCATTATGAAGGTTTTAAGAGAGGATTAGAGGAGATAAATATAAAATTAATGCCTTAAAAATAAATTATTTAATTTTTATAGACAAAATAGAGAATAAACATAACAATTTAGAAAATTTAGAATAAGATTTTAAAAAAATGAAAAACTATAGTTGTTTATGAAACCAAATCTGCACATAAATTAGCTTCATCTATATGAATATATTCATCAACAATAGAAAATAACTATAACTACACATAAAACTATATATTAATGAATAATCCTCTACTCTATAAATTCTACACCTTTCTATATGTTCCAGTGTTCAGCTGGACTATTATCTCTCTTTCTAAAGTGGTGAAATAAAAAACTAAATGAATACTCTCTTCTTTTTCTAAGCTGCAATAGGATCACACGAGATAAAGATAACATCAAAATATAAATAACCAAAAGTAACAATAAATCAATTACACTTAGATGATAATATAAATAGAAAAGACAAACAAAATATTTGGGCAACAAATTCCCAGCTATGAGTAATTACAATTTTTCCAATACTCCCCCTTAATTATGAACTATTGGTGATCATCAAAAATTTACATCAAACTTCTCCATAGCTATATACATTTGCATGATAAAAAAATATTGAATAAATATATATATATTAAAATGTCTCCTTCACCAAAATGTTGTAAATATGTCAGCAAACTAATCTTCAAACCTACAAAAATATAGGCAAATTTCTTTGTTGTTGACAAACTCTGTAATAAAATAATACCTATTATCAGTATGCTTAGTTATCTTATGAAAAAACATGATTTTTGGATAATTTAATCACTAAGCTATTATCACAAAATATTTTAGTGCCTTCTTTTTTATCATGCATTAAGCCTTTAACATCCTCCAAATAGCTTGACAAGCTGCACTAGTGGCTTCCATATATTTAACTTCAGCTGAAGAGTCACAATGGGATGTTTCTTTGAATCCCATGACACAACACATGTACCAAAGTGAAAATCATACCCATAAGTACTTTTTTGATCATCTATGCTATCTCCACAATCATTTTATTTGTATCTAACAATATTGAAATAAACTAAAGTGGAATACAATATGCCAAAGTCCTTTTTACCTCTCACATACCTGAGATTCTCTTACTGGCTTGCCAAGGAGAGTCTTTTGGAAACTCAATAAAACTTTAAATTAGGCTTACACCATACATAATATCAGGCCTTATGACCTTCAAATACATAAGGCTTCTAACAATCCTCTTGAATAATGTAGGATCCACACATGGTTCATCATCATTCTTGCTTAGCTTCAATCCTATCATGAATGGTGTTGGGGATTCCTTTCACTTTACCATATTGAATTTATTCAAGATTTCATTTGCATATTTGGATTTAGAAATAAATATACCATCACTAGATTGATGGACTTCAATGCCCAAAAAATGTCTCATAAGCCCCAAGTTAATCATTTTAAATTCACTTTTCATTGTTATTTTGAAAGCATCTATGATAAGATCACTAATAAAGATTATATCTTCTGCATAAAAGTAAAAAATTAGAATTTTACCTTACTTGATGACTTTGATGTACAAGGTTGTCTCAAAATAGCTTATTTAGAATCCATTTTGAATGAGA
Organism: Torreya grandis; assembly: GCA_037957365.1. NCBI lineage: Eukaryota > Viridiplantae > Streptophyta > Pinopsida > Cupressales > Taxaceae > Torreya > Torreya grandis. The sequence continues at coordinate 15,573 of JARHVA010010326.1, read as the reverse complement.
TAGGAGTTAACGTGGCTATACCAAGCTCTAGGATCTTTCTTAAATCCATAAAGTGCCTTCTTCAACCTATATATCTTATTTTCATGACCTAGTATCTCATAGCCTTGTGGTTATTCCACATAAACTTCCTCTTCTAGATATCCATTTAGATATGTTGACTTCACAACCATTTCATACACAAGCCAGTTGTTGTGAGCAACGATAGCCAATATAGTCCTAACTATGTCCAATCATGTAATAGAAGTAAATGTTTCATTGAAATCTATTATGAGATATTCTATGAATCTCATTGAAACTATCCTTTCTTTATGCTTTTTCACTTTTCCATCAACATCTTGTTTAGTCTTATAAATCCACTTTACACTTATTACATCCTTGCCTTTAGGTACCTCAACCAACTTCCATGTTTAGTTCTTCTCAATGGACTCAATATCTTCATCCATGGCTTGTGCCCATGTATCATCACTCAAAACCTCTTCAAATGTTAATAGATCATCTACATGAGAAAATAAAGCAAAAACTAAAAATGAATTTGTTGTATCAACATTATATAACTCACTCAAACTCCTTATTTTTCATGACAACATGCTTTCTAAAGTTGGATTCAAAGATGTAGAACTACTTGGAATGATAGTTGGAGTTGCTCCAAGGATTCCAACTGATGTAGATGCTACTATGGTTACTTGTGGAGTTTGTTGTACTCTTGGTGTGGGCACCAACCTTGAAGATCTCCTGGCCATGAATGGAGGTGTAGCTTGAGCTACAACTTCTGGTGCTATCCTGAGAGTGGAAGGAGTTATGGTTTGAGTTGTACTTGATGATGGAAATACTTCAATCACAATATTATCATGAGAAACAATAGTTGTAATGTTTAAAATCTTCTCTACACTTCTATCACATGCTTCATCCTCTAGATACTGAACATCACAACTGATTATGACCTTCTTAGTGATAGGATTAAATAACTTCTATGCCTTTTTATCCTCTAAATAACCAACAAATATACATTTTTATCTTTTATTATCTAACTTTTTCTTCAACTCATACAAAATATGTCCATACACAACATAGCCAAACACCTTAAAATGAGAAACATTATGTTTCATACCTATCTAAGACTCTTAAGGGAGTTTATTCTTCACACTCTTTGTTGGGCACTTATTCATGATATAAAAAGTAGTTGCCACTCCCTCATCCCAATACTCATTAGGTAAATACTAAGATGCCAACATAGTAGGTGCCATCTCCATAATCGTTTGGTTCTTCATCTCCACCACACCATTTTGTTGAGGTGTATAACAGGTTGTAATTTTCTTGTGTATGGCATGTAATCTAAAAAAATTAATAAAATAATTTGAAATATATTCACGGCCTCTATTATCCTCAAAACCTTGATGTAGTAGCCACTTTGCTTCTCCATAAGTGCCTTGAACTGCTAAAAATAAATAAATTAATCAGACTTGTATTTTAAAAAGTAAACCCATGTTTTCCTTATAAAATCATCAATAAAAGTAAGAAAATAAGTGCAACCTCCTATAAACAGTGTTTACATTTACCCACAAATATCTAAATGAACAATCTCAAGTGGTGCTCTTGCTCTTATTGATTTGTCGACCAAGAAAGATTCTCTATGTTGTTTTCCCAAGATACAACCTTCAAAAACTCTTTTTAGTTTCTCAATTAATGGCAAACCTTTCACCATGTTCTTCATATGTAGTAGCTTTAGCCATCTAAAGTTCAAATTCCCAAATATGAAATGCCACAACCAAGATTCATTCTTTACAATTGACTGAAATGTTGTTTGAATTTCTCCACCACTACCTTTTGCTTTTTCGAAGCTAAATTGGTTTGCTATGAAATTTATTAAATCTATAGAATTCATTTCAGCTCCTGGTTTTGTATTTTATTCCTTAAAGGTAGCTCTAGAATGTACATTATTTGTCTTATGAATAACTTGGTCTATTTTCCCCTTCATATCCAACCTTATCCTCAAGGGAAACATCCGATTGCTAGTCATTTGAACTTTGGCAAGAAGTTGGTTGCTTGGAAACCTATCCAAAATCACACACTCATTGTTTTCCATGTACACTCTATAGCCTTTTTGTACCAACTAGCCAATACTCATTAAGTTATGTTTTAGACCAGAAACATAATACACATCATGCATAACTTTATGCTCCCCCTTTTTGGTTAGAATATTAATTGTACCTTTACCCAAAATAGTGACCTTGTTGTTGTTACCATGTGTGACATCAGTTTGAATTTATTGATCTAAGCTAGAAAATAGATCTACATTACCTATCATGTGATTACTACAATTTAAATCCAAATACCATATGTCACATGGGATTTCTTGAAAAATATTGCACTCGATTGGGGAGTTTGTAGGAATTGCTTCAGCAATCGTAGTGCATGAAATAAACATAGTGCTTGTGGGAGTGCTACTTGATTGATTTTGATGTTGCTTTTGTTGGTCATACTATTTTTTCTTACATTCATGAGCATAATGCCCAAAATTATTACAATAATGATATTGAATGTGTGATTTTTCAAACCTTTGGCCACTTGGGTGATTGAAATTATGATTTCAACCTCTACCACAAACATTTGTAGGACTACTGTTACGTCCACCTCTAGGGGAACTTCACCCTCTACTCTAGGACTGAATTTCCACATTCCTCTTCCATGGATTATAGATGACTAAGATGGAAATGCATTCTCCAATCATTCAAGATGTTTGACCTATTAAGTCTATAGTCATGATTGATGAGAGAGGCATGAAGATCATCAATAGTAAACTGACTCAAGTCTTTGGTTTCCTCCAAAGCCACAACTAAAGGGCCAAATTTAGAAGGGAATCTTCTAAGAACCTTCTCAACAATCTTCCTATTCTCTATGACCTATCCATGTGATTTGATTTGATTAATTAGACCAACAATATGGGTAATGAAATATTATACCAAATCCATGTTTCTCATTGATAAATTTTCAAAATCTCTTCCAAGGAGCTGTAATTTAGTAGTCTTTACCTTGTCCATACCTTGGTAAGAAATTTGTAGTGTATGCTATGCCTCCTTGGATTTTTTTACTATTACTACTCTTGGGAGTATGCTCTCATGCATTGCTTGATGGATATAGAATAAAGCTTTACCATCCTTCTTCCTCTGTTATTTCAATGCATCTTTCTCAGCTTGCGTAAGGGTGTTATATGTTGTTTGGTTTGCTAGTTCCATATAACTATTTTCATCTATCTCACATACATATTGAGACCAAAACAATGCTTTCATAGTTAAAGACTATTAATCATAATTCTTTCCTGTGAAAATAGGGTTTTGCAAATTGGACAAGGATGCACCAGACATGGAAACCATTAATGGCTTTCAAGAAAATGAAAAAGAAACACAGAAAAAAAAAAAGGGTAGAGGTTCTTTTGGCTCTCATACCAGATGAAGGTTTTAAGAGAGGAAAAGAAGAGATAAATACAAATTTAATGCTTTAAAAATAGAGGATTTAATTTGCACAAACAAAACATAGCATAAACATAACAATCCAAAAAATTCAGAGCAAAAGAAAAAAAAGAACAACTACAACTATTTATGAAACAAAAATTGCACATAAATTAGCTTCAATTATATGAATAGTTCATCAACAATAGATAGCAGCTACAACTGCACATAAAACTGTATATTAATGAATAATCCTCTATTCTAGAATTTCTACACCTTTCTATATGTTCCAGGCTTGAGCTGGACTATTTTTTCTCTTTCTAATGTAGTGCAATAAAACACTAAATGACTCCTCTCATCTCTTTATAGGCATCGTTGGGCTCACACAAGATAAAGATAACATCAAAATAGAAACAGTCAAAAGGAACAATAAACAAGTCCACTTAGACGACAATACAACTAGAAAAGACAAACAAAATATTTAGACAATAAATACCCAGCTGTGAGTAATTACAGTTTTTCCAATACATTGTGCAACCTCAATAAGATAGATCTATATAACACGAGTTTGTTAAATATTTAAATTTATGAAGACTGATGTCCCAACCTTGACCATCTCAAAATTGACTATAATGACTATTGAAAGCAGATCTAAAACCTTCCCATAAGAAACAGGGACATAAGATAGTGTAGTTGTACGATGCTTAAAAACATAAGGGGTGTCGTTGGTAGTCTATGTAGTTGATCCTGATATTGGTACATATATGAGGATTCAGATATGTAAATATGATGATTTTGTTTTGTCTTGGATTCATTTTTGGATATAGTCAGTCATATATATATATAGTCATATAAATAAAATTAATCACATAATATAAATTAAAAAATTCAATTAAATTAAATAATCAAAAAATATATTAATAATATAATGTTAAATGTCAAAATATTTAATGGTTAATCTTAAATTTTTTTAAAACATGTACATGGGAAAATGTTATAATATATTAAAAAAATATATATAAATCAACATTTTCATTATATATTATATTTATTCTTCGATATAAAATGTTATTTATTTCCGTGTCTGGTCTTTTAAATAATCTACAGAAAGATTTAGGACTATTAAATAATAAGTCCCATGTTTTAATAGCTTGAAAGCATTCAATGATCAAGCTTTGGGCCCCATATAACCTCAATTAAACTGTCCAATAAAAACAATGGTCCTATTATTTTGATGGGATTCAAATGAAATTAAACTCTATCTGGGGGAACTTATTATTGCCTCCAAGTGGGATAAAGAAAATCATTTATTTTAATACCTACAGTTTTACAATAAAAAGTTAAATGATTATTTTATAGAGGTCGTTATATAGACACGTTTACAGCTTGTGACCACCTTGTATGTCGTTATATCTTATTTTTGTAAAGTGAAATTTAAAAAAAGATTTGGGCAGAGGATCCCGTCTGGATCTGAAACATTTTATTTCAGAATTTTAGGTTTTACACAGAAATATACAGTAACATTTTCTATAGTTATATGGGGTTCTAAGTTTTGAAAAAATAATTTTCCTAAACTAATTTGATCTGAAACTATTCAAATTTTTTTTTGATAAAATAGAAGGTTTAGAACACTGCACAAAATTGGAGACTGAGAAAAGATTGGATTTTCTACAAGAAAACCTAATGTTTTCATTTTTTACTTATTGTTGTCAGCAATATAAGAAATGAAAGCAGATAAAATAATTACTAACAAATTTATGTAGGACAATCGAATTAACATTATTTTATTCTTTCCTAAATTAAAGGACTGAATAAATTATGAGATGAATTGATATTTGATTGTAGATTCATACATTCATGGTCCATATATAGTAACATGTCTTCTATTATTTTTAAAGTGGGGTATGTTTTGATAACATAGTATGCCCTGAAGAAATAGAGGAAAGGATTGTATAAAAGGGATACGTATTCTTATAATTTATTTATTATAGTTTATACTAAGCTTATGTTTGGTAACAAAATTGATATACGTTATGGCAGAAGTTAAATAAAATCTATTTTTAAGATGATCAACATGAATTATATATGCATGTTTGATTACTTGGTGATTCCTTTTTAATAATATTTTTTAGATTTCATAGAAAAAATTCATATTTATATCAATTTATAGACAACATTTAAGGAAAACTAAAATAAATGTAATATTAACCATATAGAGCACATACTGAAAATGTCTTCAAACTTGACTTCAATACTTTAAATTTTGAAATTTATTTAAAAAGTGAGGTGTTAATTTTTTTTGGAGTTTCTATCAATCTTATTAGTAGGGAGTTGAATATCTAAATTGTAGAAATTAAGTGAAATTATAGGACATCTTTATGCCTCCTATTTATAAAAAGTTATAAAATTAAAAATAAAATTTTTGTTGATCTTTTTGGAATTGGAAGGATTATTTAAAATTTAAATGAATTTTTTAAATTATAATTTAATTATATATTTCTTGGAAAATTGTGAGCTTTACTTCATACTTTTTTGGAGGTGATAGCTTTAATAGAGTTGAAGTGTCAATAGTTATGCAAAAGAGACAAGTAAGTGAAATTGGTGGAGTTTGATCTTAAAATTAAATGGGTGATTTTTTATTTAATAAAATTAAAAAGTGGTATAATATGTTTCGAAAGTTAAACATAAATGGTCACATACATGTACTATTAGCACTTTATCAATTATTATTTTAATACATGATAATTGTGAGATTTTTGTACCTACACCTAATCAGAAATAAAAGTGAGGCTCCCAATCCATATACTTGCACAATACCAATTTGTCAATATATGTCCTTTATTATGAGTTGCCTAAATGTTTGTGTGATTTAAACCTGGATCCCTATAGTTTATCAATGAATGTTGACAATTACTTTTTAAAATGTATTATCTTAATTAAATGTTCAAACACATATTACAGGTTTTTAGTGTTCCAAAATATATTCACTTTTAGGTTTAATATATTTTTATATACATTTATTATTATAAATTTTCAATATGTTACTAATAATACATTATTGTGCTAAGGCAAAATTAAATAAATTTATTATTTAAATAAAAACAAATTATGTATACATACAAATAAGTTCAATAAATGGGCCTCACCTTAACAATTCAGTGTTACATAATTGAAATGTGCTCACTGTGTGAAGGCTTTCCCGTAATTTTTTTTCTGATCACTATCGCATTGCATTGAAAAGAATCTTTTTTAAAAGCAAATCACATCATATTAACATTGATCAACCTATTGGATTAAATAATAGTCAAAATATTTATATTGATTTTATAGGAAAGGATAAATCCCATTATCCTTTCTCTACTGATATGAACAGAGTCCAAATAGAAAATAATAAGTCCACCCATGATTGAAATTCTACCCGTGGTGAGTTAATCCATGGCCATGAAAATCATAATCATGACATACAGAGCTTGGAAAACGTACTCCTAGACTTGCATAATAAAAATAGTTTTAATAATAACAATAACCACAAAAAATTAACCTCCGTGATGATAGAATTGATTATAGAATTTCAGCAGCATATACCTTGGCCATGACAATAATTATGCCTAGATGAGTACAGGGATGACAGGAACAATATTTTGAATTGAGAGACATATATGTTACTAAACAAGCTATATCGATAATATGAATGTATATCAAGGTGCAATATAGGTACTATATATGATCAAGTAATTAGAACAATAACAATAATGACATTATTAGTTGAACAATATTCTCTGATAGAGATATGTGCCTCAACAAGTTGTTTTCATAACATGAATATAACTACGGCCTATATGTGATCTTAGTATTCTTGTGTATGGTTTTAATTTTATTAAAACACAATGACATTGGCAACCATTTGATCAATGAAAATATTTTATTCAGATTGTTATTGATCTATCAATCTTTCTTTAGCTGCTTATTTTTATTTATTTTTGGCTCCTAAAGTTTTTTTTAATTGTTTTTTTATATCAATCAAAATAATACTATGGAAAAAGTATTAATCATTTTGCAAGTTATGTTGGACTTAAAACAACTTTTTAATGTGTTTTTAATGAGTGTTTTATAAAAATAATTCAAGATAAGGTTCATGTGTTTTTTATTTCCATGAAATATATTCAACATTAGGTTCATGTATTGGTTTTTTCCATGACATACAATTTTAATTTCAAATCTATAAATATAGATTATGACTATATAGTTTATAATACATCTAAACATTAGTTATTATAACTTTATTTTTAATCTACAAATATCTTTAATTTAATTTATATGTTACAATGGTGACTATGCATTATAATTATTAATACAATCCTTAAAAAAATTAAATTAAATTGGAAACACATTGCCATGTATATTAATAAAAATGTAGAGATAAAAGTACACCATGGATTATAATAAAAAAATGATCAATTGGTATTTATGACCCTATATAAATGAAATGGTAAAAAATTAAAACTAGTTAGCAAAAGTTTCAAAACATGTAGCTACTAGTAATAAATATTAGGCATAACAATTAACACCAAATGAAGGGCATGGTAGATTATTCTTGGGATGGATGCTATCACAAGAAGACGGCTCCCCCAATAGCATATTTACTACCACAAAACCATATTAAGTATTATACTACATGGCTAGAGAAAAATCACTCCCCACCAAGCAATGAAGCAAAGAAAATCACAATATCCATTTCGGTATGAGAAGAAAAGGTTCATTACAATGATATAATGTTAAAATTTCTATGTGGATACAAAATCTAACCTATTTGTTGAAGACCTAAGGGGTGTAAGATTGACTACATGAATAGCTCCATTGAAACCCTAGTGGATGAGAAACCTATAATTGGATATCGGTAGGATCCCCGCTTATACTACAAGGATTACTCTTGTAATTGTTGAGAAAATTTTGTATGTGATAATTTATGCTTGAAGTTGAAAGGATGTAGAGGTGACCACATAAAAATTATTATTACTAGAATATTATTGTGAAATAATCTCACTATTGAAGATTTAAAATTTTCATAGATAGATATAGTTTTAATAAAATTAGAAGCTATGATTTTTTTTTCAAATAAGAAAAATGTATGTTAGCCACTGAACATAGTCTCCAAATAAATAAATCTTTCAATTGATGGGATCTAGGTGAAAATGAATTTAAATATTATGAAGCCACAACGAAGCCCCACATGCATATGTGGAAGTCCAAAATAAGTGCTTAATGGTTTTTAACCTAATACATATAGGTGAAAAACATTGAAAAATCCTTATGTGATGAAATATCTCTACTAGTGGAAGGCCTTGGTACAAAAAATTTTAGAAAATATTATCATGCTAGGGTTCAGGTTTTGATTCTTAAATTTTTTTAAGATGAGAGCATTGATTTTAAGGTGAGGATTTCAGATTATAGTGGCTATTTATCTTGCCATGAGTAGAGGAAAATAACTCATTATCTGATACAAAATTTATGGATAATAATTCTTAAATAGTGTGTCATAATTCCAAATCTAGTGTGTCCCTATGTTGTTGTCAGTTAAATCCCAAAATCTTAAATTTCAACATAAATGATATTAAAAATCAGAAACACATGGATTCCAATATTCAGAGAGTTAAAATCTTGGACAATACAAATACCTTTCTTAAAAACTATTAAAAAAATTAATGGAATTTCTCATTCAGACATGTTAAGGTTGTGGTATATTCTAATTGTTACACACTTGAAAGGTAGAATCTATGTAAATTCACAATCATAAAGTATTTTATCCCAAATTAATATTTTCTTAGAACAATAATGTATTAAAAATAGTATGAAAAATTCCAAATCATATAAACAAGAAAAAGATACATATACTTGTGAATATTATTTGTGTGTGTACATGCATGCACATGCTTGTGTGTGCATGTGTGAATGCATGAATGTACATGTGTGTCCGCATGCATTCATACATGCGTGCATGTGTGTGTGTGTGTGTGTGTGCACGTGTGCATGCACGTGCACGTGTGAGAGTGTGTGCATGTGTGTGTGTGTGTGTGTGCGCACGCGCGCGCGCGCGCGCGCACGTGTGTGTGTGTGTGTGTGTGTGTGTGTGTGTGTGTGTGTGTGTGCGTGCGTGCGTGTGTGTGTGTGTGCCCATGCATGTGTGTGTGTGTGTGTGTGTGTGTGTGTGTGTGTGTGTGTGTGTGTGTGTGTGTGTGTGTGTGTGTGTGTGTGTGTGTGTGTGTGTGTGTGTGTGTGTGTGTGAGCACGTGCATGTGAGTAAATAAAAATAAAAATACTATTGTATATTAACTATTTTCACAACTATGAAAAAATATTTTTAATGTGACTATACACTATTTTTAGTGTTTACATTACTCTTTCACTTATTGACTATTCATTTATTATTAATTTTAGTCATAGGAAGTATTCAATGTTTTCTGTCCTATCCAATTGAACAATAGTTTCAAAATATGCACATGTTACAACTTGAACTATACACATAATTCTTACAACTTAGTATTTTTAATATTATACTAACACTTTTATATATCCTGAATAGTTGTATCATCTTGAGGAAAATTTCAATGTTGATTCTATACTTTCCTTATTCATGTTCAACTATTGGGTGATATTCGTGTATAATATTTCTCCTCTACCTTGGTTTGAAACATTGTCCATAGTTTTAAAATAATTTTTAAACATATATATTTGATATTAAACACTTTGGAAACATTAATATTTGACATATTTTACACATTTAAATGACCATTTAAAATAATCTAGACATATGGACTCCAAATTGGATAAGAAAGAATGGTAGAAAAAGATTACTTTTCATATCTTCAAAATAAAGTGGAGTATGTGTAGTGTAATAATTTGGATTTGTTGCCCATATATTACATTCAAAATAATTTAGATCTTGAAATTTCCAAATAATTTGGAATTATTTATGGTATTTTATTTTGAACTAGGCTAGTAATAATTCAAAATTATTTTAAATGTCCCTTGAAACTCTTATGCACACTTTTCCTCTAGATATCTACAAACCTATTATATTAGCCAACTCTATTTTCCAAATAAGACAATTCAATAGTATCCTATATTTTTCAATAACCTTTTATAATATTTAAAATACCTTCTCCATATCTCAAATCATTGATTCTAAACTCCCATGATATTATTAATAATGGATAGACAATTATAGTTACCACATGTGTTTTATTTTTCCATCAATGCCCAAGGAATAGTCAATGGATATTTAAAAATTGGTAAGTCCCAAATATGTCTTATTATACATGTTTTATGTGTCAATCATAGTGTAAATAATGAAATTTTGGATATAAATACAACTTATTCCTAATGTTATACTCACTTGGTAACATGGTAATCACCTTAGTAAATCCAAAAGACTTTGAGGAATAAATTATCACTCTCTATAAACACTATAAAAAAAAATACATATCTAAAAATCCCTCAAAGTAGTATCCCTAAAGACAAGTATGAATATAAACAAGAGTTTGAGTTACATGGTACCAAGTGTCAAAATCCAAACATAGCATTACCTTCTACATTGATCATGATATTGTATAATAACATATGAGACCTCTTCAAAGTCTTAGAACATAGGAATTTTCCCTCCATTTATTGGGTAATGGTTGGGACTATCCAACAAAAAATTATAACATTTTTTAAGGGTCATATTATTTTAAAAAACACAACTAGGATTGAGATGGAAGAAAATGGAAATATATATTAGTGCACATAATCAAATTAAATAAAACATGTAGGATGCATCTAGGGCACACGTAACATTCCTAAAACTTTGAAACTTTTACAACATACATGGATACTTCTTGAAAACTCTAGATGGTTTCAGTTAGTATAGGGGTTGGGTGTTACTGATAACATATAGGAAAATTTTGAGCCATTATTATTTTTATCTAAGTAGAGATGAATCATATAGACTATAATTAATTTGACAATGTATTTTGTGAGCAAAAAAATATCAAAATAAGCTAAGTACACCTAAACACTCTTGTTTTATCATTTCTAAATATTTTAAGTGAAATGTCTATCTATCCATCTAAGTTAAAATGTGTATATTCATTAATATATTTTATAAAATATGATATTCCATTGTTTTATAATATTTTAGGGAATATTAATCTAAAATAATTAAAACATTTTCTTGAACATAATCACTGAGTTGAGAACCAAAAAACCCTAGGTTTCCTCCTAAATTAAGGTTTTATATTTTGTAGGTTTTCAGATTTGTTTCATATTATTGTTTGATTATATTTATAATTTATGAATTACCCTTATCATATAAAAATTATGATGTTTTACTCTTTTCATTAAGCTTTCTTAGTACTTCTATGCATACATCAAAATCCATCTAAGAAGGTTAGGTCTCATTTACATATATGTGAAATCAATCAATTAAATGGGATTTTAATTGATCATATTAATATTCCTTTAATGCAAATACATGTTAATTTTACAAATAAAATGGTGTAAAACAATGCCATAAATGTTTCTTCTTCTAGTGATAGAAACATTCATGAGAAACACATAGATGTGTATGAACATGTTATCAATTATGTTAGAATTTATACTAAAAATTAGTATGAAGTTGATATGTGATATAATAATGAATATCATGGTAAAATACATTCTAATGAAATTAATAGTGTATATACTAAACAAATATAAATCAATAAGGTAAAGACATTGATACTATCTTGAACCTATTAAGAATGTAAATATTGCTAAGGAAATCGATCTTGAGGAACAACATGATGAAATTTTTAATGATGATAATCCATGTTATAGAGCATTATAAAAAATTATGTGTTTAGAAAACTATTCTCACTATTACTATTCATGTGTCTACAATTTTGGATACAAAAGCAATGCATACATCTAGTATACATATTATGGGTGAAACACAATTTATGCCATAGGTGTATATGTATATACCTGCACAACATAATTTTGTTACTCCTACAACTATACCAACTATTTTCAATCAATATAATATTCCAAATAATAAAATTATTGTATAAAATTTTCTAGATTATTAATCCAAAGTTTCTCAAATAGAATAGAGCATGTCATTTTAAAAAATCTCTAGCATAATTAAAAACCCTTTGGCCCTAGATATATATTTTTATCCCTTGCCTACATGGTTTTTTGCACCTTTTATTATGTCATTCTATTGTAAAGGTGATCAAAATCATCTTATATATTTACATGTGTTGGTGAAATATTTAGTACTTTGACAAATCTTATATTTCATAATAGTGAAGGAGACTAAAAGTATCTCCTTTTTTTTAAGGGGAGGTTCCCTTTATTGAAAATAAAAAATAAAAATAAACCAATTTAAAATATTTATATGTTGAATAATAAATTGGGGTTTAGCTCTTTCAAAATTTAAAATAATTAATAATAATAAGGAAGGTGAAGGGTCATTCATGATAGATAAAATGTAGATTTCATCTTGTGCATGATAGAAAGGAACTATTAAATTATTTTATAGTTTGATAGTAAAATATGTATTGCTTTAGAATTGATAGATATGTATCAACATAAGTAAAACACACATCAATAAGGATAACACTAGACATGAAGATATGAAATTTTCCTTATATTCCTCTTTAGATGAATGAACATACAATCTTTATGCCCTTTCCTTTCAAGGAAAACTACAGTGATAATCCAAACCTTATAAAATGGACATTTATCCTATATATATAATTAGGAGGGAGTGGATTAAACCTTTGAATTATAGATTTTTTTTTATTCACATTATACATTTATATTATATTCTATAAAATAAATCCATAATTCTAGAATAAGATGAATGTGGAACAAGACAAAAAATATTTATACGGAGCTTTTTCCAAAGATGGATATTTACTCAGATAAACTATGTATTTGGGTTTCTTTTAAATAAATGCTTGTGTATTATAAATTTCTTGAAATACTCATATATAGAATTATCCTTGGGTATTTCCATCTTCTAACGAATAATCCATTTTTCATATATTAACATCATGCTATGAAGAGTTTTTTTAAAGATATTTTCACTATTCATTCGTTTCATCAATGAAGAGAGAATTTCGTTAAGTATGTTCATGGAAGATACATAGAAGGCATATTATTTGAAAAAATATTCCTTGATTAGCTTCCTAAAATTATCCTTTATGTCGCTTTACTGAATATAGTTTAGAACCCTCATCTTAAAAAAATCACAATAAAGTTTCCCCAGATTGGCATAGGATTCAAAAATGTTTTCTCCTCCAAGTTTTGATTGATAACTCAAATGTTATAATGATTTATTAAACATTTACAACTTGTGAAAGACACATTCTAACAAATTATATGATGGGTAATTTTAACTCTTGTCAAACACTCCTACTTTGGTGAGCATATTTGCATCAGTACTTTCCATCTCCTCTATATACTCCAACATTGTTTTATGTAAATGGAATTCAAGGTTGATGGCATATGATATATCAATTTGAGATTTTTTTCCATTTTGAATCAATTTTAACATATAACATCACTATCCCATTAATGTATTTCAAGCCATCAATAAATAATTGTTGTACCTAGGCCTCAATAATTTTTCCATAACTATTATAATTAGTTATGATTGAAATGGATTTTTTTTATTATTTTAAAAACTTATATTGGGGCTTAAATTTTTGCACTATATGAAGCTTATATTGGATTTAAGAGATGATTATCATACCACATGAGTTTTTCGAATTTATTCTTTTAATTTTTCATGTGCCAGCTCATCTTGTTCAAATATCTTGATCATTACTCCCATAGTTACTTAAAGGTTATGCACATTACTTTATAGAGTGGATTCACCCATAACAACTCTCCTCAAGGTATATTCTGACATATTCATCTCCATTTCATATTTTTCAGCATTAGGTTATGTGATCTTGATAATCTAAGATATAGACATGACTATAAAAAAACTTAGACATTGTCTTGACCTTATTCAAGGGAGGATTCACAAAAATATTATCGAAAGCATAAAAGTTTGGAAAATACGTATCCACTATCTTATTTCACATTCCCAATTAGTGGTGGTATAAATTGAAATGCCACATTACTAGTGTTCCCCCTTGATGTATGAACCAATTGGTGAATTAAGTGGTTTATATTACATTATCATTGTAGGATGTGGTGTAATTGGTATTAGAGGATAATATGCAAGAATAAAATAAATCGGTACTATTCAATTAAAATTGGTCACCATTCATACCCATAATAATGGCTCCAAACCTTGACTAGAAGCCAAATATTTTAGCATGATGTTATTTATTAGCAAGGAAATATCTCAAAAAGGGGAATAATATATTTAAATTTTCACTATTTTTCTTATCTCATAATTTTATTCCCACAAAGGGTGACTTCATCATAATTCTTGTGTGGTCACTTTCCTTGGTTTTACTCTTTGTCATCACTTCCACCACCAGATTTTTTAGCATGATGAGATATAGTAACAAAACTAGTAGATCTTTTTTTTGATGGAGTAGATTCAGGATCTTATTTTGATGAGCTTTGGGATTTATATGTTGTAATCACTACCATATCTAGTGAACTCAAAAAATAATTTTATTTAATCCATTTATTATCTTCTCAACATAAAGTTTGTTCTTCCTTGTATCTAATTAATCTTAGGGGCTAACCAACATATTAATTCAAGGGGTGAAACCATGATTCTTTTGATATGTTATTACTCAAGTACTTCACTTCTATAATCAATCATTCCATTAAGAACCCATCTGTCAGTGAAATTTTTGATTAGATCTAGGCTTGGACACCCCAAATAACATCTTAAAACATTAAATTGATCCATGTAGTCAACTCAATAATCTTCCAAGTTTGGTTTATGAATATATGAGTGGCTAATCCAAATATTATCTCTTGCATATCCTATTTCTATTGAGATCAATTTTTTTTTTGTGTGAGCACTAAGCAACTTAAACTATATTAGGCTCAATATTCAAGGCATATATATAATTATTGCATGCATAGTGTCCCATATAAATTAGGATTAATACTCTCACCACATGCTTAATTT
>JARHVA010010325.1:142500-186015 GCA_037957365.1 Torreya grandis | reverse complement strand
CATTGAGTCTTCTATTATAAGAGGATATTGGAGGTTTTCCCCTCGAAGAGATTTTGTGGAGTTATTCCTTCCTAAAGGAGTATTATAAGGTGTTCCCCTACCTTAAGGGTATTTATGCATATATTGAATATCAAGACCATATCATTATCTTAGACGTAGTAATCCACCAAGTTGTTTGCAAGTTGAATATTATTAGATTTTAGTTGATAATTCCATAATAGGAGAACCCACTAATAATTTTTATGATATGGATAAAAGATAGTTACAAGGATTTATTTCAAATAATCAATACATGCAAGATGTATTCACAATGGTTGTTTTAGAGGAAATTAAGAAGGCAGTTAAAGGCCAATCCTCTAAAAACTCTAATCTTATGGGTTTTTACCTTTATTAGAACCACTAGATCCAAATATTATGCCACTAATTACTATGGGGATAGCTCAAGGGATTCAACAGATTGATATGCAAATTCTTACTCAGTCATTGGGAACACTACCTTTGGTTAACACACATTCTTCTTCTCCCAATGTACAGTCCCTTACACATGAGATTCAATCTCTAAAAACTAAGGTGTTACATATCGAGTAAGGTACTTCGAAATATAATTAGGATCTTGATCTCACTCTTTATTACACACTTTGTTGACACAACATATATTTTTATATCCTCTACCTATAGGTTTTGTGGCACCCAAACTTATACTATATGATGGAAAGGGTGACCCCAAATAACATTTGAGAGAATTTCACATAGCATATTTGGACTGTGTACAATGGATAAGTTAATGGCCAATTTATTTCTAAGAAGTCTAGAGGAATATACTTTATAATGGTTTTGTGACTCACCACAATCAATTAGTGAATGCATTCAATCCCTTGGCCAATATGTTTTCTAGCATGCTTTTCAATCAATATTAGTGAGAAGATTTTGCATGCTCAGATTTCCCAACTCAAATATAAATCTAACGAGGATATTAAAAATTAAATTTTAAGTTACAAAATGATGCTATCTAAAATGATAATACCTATAGAAGATAGAGAAATCCAAGATATCTTCAAAAAGAATTTGCTCCCACCCCTACACGAGTCCATCATATTTAAGAAGATTCTCTCATTTACACATTTGTGCCATATATTTAAAGAGAGGGAAGTCAAACTATTGGCAATGAATAATCTTAGGTATGTAATCAATCTAAATTCCAATACAAATAATTCAAATAAGTCACTATACAAAGTGAGGCTAATGAATAATCATAATGATCAAAAGGCAATAGTACATCTAATTTCAAAACAAACTCTGTGTATTGTATTATCAGTTCCTCTAAGGAAACAATTTACCAATTTACTAGAAGTTTCATATAAGGTCCTCAAAACACTATTAGAATGCAATCCGATATCTCTCCCTCCCATTAAAGAGGTTGATATGATTAAGTGTCTTCCAAATGGATTTGATTAGATTGCCTTTTGTACTTTCATAGAGTATTAGGGTACACTACTAACGTGCACATTAATCTAAGGCATAAAATTTAGGATTTGATATACGAAAACATCATTGTTGTGGGCACACCTATAGAAAGTTCAAAGGCATGACTGATTGAAATCAAAGTGATGAAAATATTCAGTGATTTTTTTTTCCTATGCATACATCTATTGAAACAATAGATACATCTTGAGTGCAATATGCATATAATGCACACCCTCCACTAATTTCTTATCATTCTCATACATAGGCACAACATCCTTTGAATGATATCATTGGTACCTACCATATTTCAATGCCATATAAACCACTCATCCCATTTTCAAAGCATGAAATAGTAGAGGATGATTGGATTTGAACTCTTTATTCATTCAAGCACACATTAATCACTAGCCTATTCAAAGTGTCATGGTTGATGAGGGTTTAAGTGTGAATATGTGTACAATCACACTTATATATCATCTTGGATACATAATCATCATTTTATTCCCTAGATAATTGTAATAAAAGTATTGAATGGTCACATTCAAAGCTCCATTGGTGAGATTACATTACAAATACAAATTGTTCTAGCACATGTGGCTACCAGGTTCACAGTAATACCAAGTACAGGGGTCTTTGATATATTATTCAAGCACCCATGGATACATCAAATTTTATATAGTTCCCTCTATAATCCATAGGTGTTTTATAGTATATCTATGTTAATGAGGTCATCACAGTTACAGGTATCCCATATGAATAACCCCTATCATAGATAGATATGGTTCCTATACAACAAATTTTAGATGAGCCACCTAAAAGAGTTCAACCTACTCAGAAAGTGCAAAATCAAATGTCTACCCTTCTGAGGAAGCCTATATTTGAAAATACACTTTAACAAAGTTCTGTCATAGATTTTGAGAGCCTCTCTCTACTCATACATGTCCTAAATTGATATTGTAGGGCATTAAATGTGTTTCACATAAGGCACCAACATGTAATTTATACACTCCGTGATGGGTTCCAAAAAACTCTAGAGTTGATCATGCCCAACAACATGCATGATATGCTACAACTCATCATTATGATAGTGACACTTATGGTATAAATGAAAATATGTATTCATATTTCAAATTTATCTAATTTAGTCATAACAATATGACACTTTCTATTCATGAAAGGTCACCATCCCTGTGCATCTTTTATGTTGTTAACAAACCAAGAAGAAGAGCTTCATATTCAACAATATTTTTTGTGAATGTAAATCTCAACTAAAAGGTAAAGGGCATGGTAAACCTTGAGGGGTAATGAATATAATTCTTACACCAACCCTTATAACACATTTAGATCCATTGAAATGTATGGTCCAAATATCCTTATCAATGCTATAAGAGATGAATTTATCTCAAAATTCAATAATGATTGGCACTAAATCTTATAATGGAGTAAGAACTAACTGATATGTGATAACCTGTCCTTTAATAGATTTTTGTGTAATAAAATTTAAATTGTATTTAGTAAGAAGCATCACCCATTTTGCTATGTTCCTGAAAAATGGGTTTTTGACATAAGATATAGAAGTGGATCAAATTTATTAATTGTTGATGATTAGAATTGTGCTACTTCCAACACCAACAATGGGAAGTTTTAGGAATGTGGGACTTGCGACCTAAAACAACCCCCAGATTTTAAAGAAGCTAGCTCTTCTTTATCTCAAATTTTTTTTGGGAAAAAGGATAGAAATTAAACATAAAACACCAATGTAATGAAAGAAAATCTAACTATGGTGATGCACCTGCATTTAATTCGATCCTTAATACTAAGCATACTGAATCTATATTTAGGATTCAATTACATTAAAGAGCAAACAATGCATGATCAATGTAAAATATTAAATAGAATCAAAGGCTCACAACTTAGAATATTTTCACAGTAACATAAAAAATATAAACAAAGGCACAAAACTCAGTCTTCTTATTGATTTTTCAATAACATAAAAGACACAGATATATGCATAGCTATACAAACTTTCTAAATCAAGAAAATACAATAAAGGCAAATGATATTACTAGCCACAGTAAGAAAGTCTAAAACTTCTTGATAACAATCTCTCAAAGAAAATTCTCTCTATCTTCTAATGATTTTTGATGATCCCTGCACCCATATTTATAGTATTGGACTAGCTCTAGATTGCCTACACATTCCCAACCCAATAGTCTAACTAAAATCTAACTAAACTAGAAGTGTCTAACAAAAGATATTATTTGGATCTAAAATGTTTAGCCTCTTACATCATCAAATCCCAATGGTCTAATTGAACTCTAACTGATCTATAAGTGTCTAACAAAATATAATCTTTGGATCTAAAATATTTAGTCTCCCTACAAGTTCATTGGATAAAATAGACACACGTGACACTTTTCACTGTGAAATAGATGAGGACTCTCAGCATGCTCCACTTACTCTACTTGAGAACCATCTCATTATTTAGGAGGCACCAAAAAATGACACTTGGTAGTTTCTGTAGCACTTACAAGAGACACACGTCACTTTCTACTATATTATACTCTTTACTATGTCTTGGTATCGGGAGTGCTTTGTCTTTAACATCTATCACAGTTTGCTACTCTAAAACCTTAACAACTTATAGAAAATAGGACCCACAACACTTCTTGCTCGAGCAAATTCAAAAGGGGAATGGGAACAAGTGCCGCTTTCTACATATCTTTAACAAGGGACACGTGGCGGCCTCCACTTGTCTATAGAAGCTTTTTAGAACTTTTTGAGAGTCTTATGGAAGGTGACATGTGTTGGTCTCTACAAAGCTTTAGCTACACTGTAGAAACATTTGGGACTCATTTTAGATTCATATGGATGGTGACACTTGGTGGCTTTCACTGACTTTAGAAATAAAACCTGGGACCCACCACAGTCTTTACTTAATAATGAAACAAAATGAAGAAACTATGGATCTTGACACTTGGCAGCTTCCATTGAGCTTTAGCTAGGGACACATGGTAGCTTCCACTACTTTTAAAAAAACATATTGAAACCTTTCACAGTTGCCACTTGGCACCCTCCACGTGCACTAAGAAAAGCTTATCAAAAGAAGCTTTTGGAAACTCATAAGAAACTTGAAATGTGGATGCTGACACTTGTCACGCTTCACTAGGTTATAAAAAGACATGTGGCATGTTTTGTGTAACTTATAGAAATTATAAAATATGTCTCAGTTGATGACACTTAACAGCTTTTACTCAACTTTGATACTTAGATAAATTTTAGGCAAAAATGAAACTCGTGTTTGTGCTCTATGTCAAAACCTTCACTGCCTCAAAACTAAAACGCGTAGGGACAAAACTTGGAGCACACAAATAAAACTCAAAAAATAAAATGTAGAGTATTTTACTCTACAGTTCTTGGTGACCCTAAGGAATTTTGAGCCTTCTCAAAAAGAATCCAAAGAATGTATAAAAAATGTGACAAAAATCACTTCATTAAAGATGTCTGATAAATAGACCACTCAGCATCAGATAATCCCTACTTATTTTTCAATTTATGGAAGGCTAAATCAAGGTTGATGATATCCTTGTGTGAAAAATTCTACAAAATATGAACTGCAACCTTCAATTGAAATTCAAGCTGGGACATGGGCATCAAGATAGCTTCCACTTTAGGCACTGATGAATCATCTGTTAAACCCTAGAAAACTAACTTATCACTTTGCCTGGCTAACAATAAAGGTTTAATTTCATCAAACATCAACATTACGTTGCTATTAGGAAAAGGGGAGGGAAGACCCAATTACACTAGATCTTCAATATGTTGTTTCATGTCTTTGATTCCCTCTTTCACCACATCTAGAAGCTCTTTGTAATTAATTACAATAGAATTGCAACTAAGAACTTCATTCATCCTTTTGTAGTAATCATTCTATCACTAATCCCTAATACTGATAACGTTCCATCAATTGCATCATATAGCTTTTGTAGCAGCATTTGAGAATCAAACACCCTCAAAGAGATATTAGATAGAGTGGCTTCAACTAAAGTCTCCACCTTTTTGCACAATTTTTGTGCATTTAGCAAAAAAGTTAGAGAGGATCTGAGCTGAGTAATCTCCTCAAAGATTCTTTTCCATATTGATACATAAAGCTCCTTAACTAGATTCAAAACCCCTACATTATTTGGCCTATTAGCCAACTCAAGTGTCAATTGTTCTATTATTTGTTGCTCAACTTGAAGTTGGGCCTATATGGCAGTGGTATTATTCTGCTCATTCAGTAACTTATATTGAATTTGAGCGACCTGTTGTAGGCTTTCCTCACATTTTTCCTATAATGTTGCCTTTTCCCATCTTAAGGCTGTCACTGTAGCTTTCTCCTATGTCATCTCCTATTTGAAAGAATCATTTTGGGCCTGAATATCCTGGTGAGTCTAAAAAGAAATAGTATCTTATAACTATTTTTTGAGACTCTTTATTTCATTATTCTTAGTTTTGATTTCTATAGTCAAACCGCTACAGTTTGCTTTCTCTTGAGCTAAATCAGCCTCCACCTTTTGTAGCTTCTTTGATACTTTAAAATAATCATTAACTACTATAGAAGTGGATTCATTTAGTAGCTCAATCCTATCTTGTGGTCTAAAAAGTGACATATCTATAGCCACTACATTCATTGTATAATCTTCAGGCTACATCTGCTCAATTGTTTTGACTACATTAGGTGACAAATGGGTCACCATTAGTTGTTACTGAATTGGGTCAAATTGTGACCTCATATGTGGTGTAGCCAAAACTTTATTATCTTTCATCTTCTTTTTCTCCATCTGAGCTTCTCTAGCCTTCTTAGTAGTATCTACTTGAGTTTGAAAGGTAGAAGGAGAGGCAATGTGCCCACCCATAAAAGGTAACCCTATGGTAAGCCATAGGGAATAGCCAAATGTTGGCTAGGGGGAATCTAAGGAGGTACTTTCTTTAGGATAGAGGGGGGGAAATGAGGCAATGATGTGGCTTGAGTATGAATAGGTGGGACAAAATGAGAAATGGACACATCAGAGGTGGTAAGGGATATTATTTGGCCAGATGGAATTGTCACCCCTATAAAAGAAGAGAGAGACTGAGAAGATGAATGAAAAATAACACATACCTAAGGAAAAAATGATGAACTCAGTGGTTGGTGTTGTGAGGGTTCTACCTCCTCTAAATTAGGTTGAAGCTTTAGCCTCTTATGTTTTCTTGGAATTTCTTCATAGTGTCGCCCCTATAAAAGAAGAGAGAGACTGAGAAGATGAAGGAAAAACAACACATACCTAAGGAAAAATTGATGAACTCAGTGGTTGGTGTTGTGAGGGTTCTACCCCCTCCTCTAAATTAGGTTGAAGCTTTAGCCTCTTATGTTTTCTTGGAATTTCTTCTTCTAGCTATGATTTCTTCTCTTCAACATTTACCACTATTTCTACTGGTGAATGTTCAAAACTGGGAACTCCAAAGGTTGACGCTGATGGGAAAACTTTGGGTGGTGAGGATACCACACTCTTTTTTTTTTCAATGGCATTGAGAGATTGGGGCCAAATAGTTACAATGACTGTAGGTGAGGTTTGTCCTATGGCCTACATTGTATCAGGGCTAGAGACTAGAGACAGATGACATTCATCCCAGATTTCCTCCCATTTCTCATCTGAATCTACATTTCCAAAAGAGTGAGTTATCTCACAAATCTCCTACCTATACTTCCAATAGGTTTCTATTTTCTCATGTTTCTAGTCTTTATTCTTTAATTCCCTTCTCAAACCAGAAGTCATTCTGATTTTAGGGTCAAAATCCTTTTTTTATCATAAAAGGTCTCCCATGGCATGGCCTCTTCTAAGGGAAAATATATCAATTCTACATATAAATTAAGAATATCTTCTTGAAGGTTTCTTCTATTTTCCCAAAAGGGATGGCCCTCATGCACAATTCTAGCAGTGACCTTGTTATTCTTGACCCATGTGGTTATGAAACTACTTAGGTCATATCCCCATTTATCTTCAATTAGAAAGAAGCCCAAAAAAGCTAACTTTCTCAATAATGTGTGCTTAGCATCTCTGACTTCTAGGACCATGTTGTTTGTTACCCATGAAATATCATACAATTTTTTCTTTTTCTTCCCAGTGCCATATTCATTATCCACCATAGACACTTACTAGGTGACCTCTAAGAATGCTAACCTAAGGGTCAAAATCTTAGGTAGCAACACTAGTTCTCCACTAAAAACATCGACTCGAATAATAGTATGATGGAATCCAAAAAAGTAATCACAAGGAATAGTGCAATCTGTCATAAGGCCTGAGACACTTGGAGTCAATCTATTTTTGATCGGCTCTGGGCTTAAATGACAAAAAGCAGGGGCAACAAAAAGTTCCCAAAATTCATATGGGTCACTAGTTTTGGACAAGATATGTGTCCATGCAGACAGAAGAATGGTCCTATTATGACCAGAACTAGGGTCATACATATTCAGATGCATGTATTGGGAAAATATGCCAAAGTTTTGATACAACATAAGGTGAAATAGATAAGAAGAATACCTAAAAACCCCTTTAGATTTAAAATGGGTGAGCTGGTTAACCATTGAATATGCAATTTGCTCAGAAAAATCTAGTTAATACTCCTGAGTCTTGTCTACAATTTTTAACCTGAAGAGAATGGCCATTTGTTCCTCATAGACAGTTATATCTTCTTTCATTCCAAAAATTAATGCCATCATGGAAAGTGCCTCTTGATTGGCCTATGTAAATTGTGCTCTTGTTGCTAGTAATACTGGCACAGTCGTATCAACATCCCCTAATTTTAATTCTGATTTTAGAAACCTTAATTGATTATTGACATTTGTCCACCTTTTTTGCATCTTGGCAATGGTGGGAAATGTGGTTGTCTTGTCATGATATAAGGCCAACATGTCCCTGATGGCCTTTAGTGTAATTTTTACCATGAATGGACCTTATTATATGGTATTTGAGGGTGTATGAAATAATTTGGTGCATATTTCAACCAAGTCAGGGCATGGATGCACACTTGGGACAATGAATTGTGCTAGTTGGGAAGTCCATATCCTCATTGTGAATGTTTTGTATTGTCCAACCGTGGCCCTCTGAATACATCTTTGATGTGCCCCTTCTCTTAGAGCTTTGTTATACTTTAGAAGGATTGGATCCATGATTCTATCTACAAAATATTTCACCTTTGCTAGGTCATTTGCATAACCAACTTCAGGGACTCTAGTCCATGGATAGGTCTTTAAGGGTTGTGTAGGGGCTGAAGCATATGATTTTCTTGTGAGAAGCTTATTAATGGATTCGTAAAACCTAGACCCTTATTATGAAGACTCTACCTCCTCCATATCTATATCTATACTTGGAATTAGTGAACTTATGTAACAAGTATGGAGCTTTGCAATAGGGAAGCACTTTCACTAAGCATGCTTTGATATGAATTAAAATTTGCATATAATAAGGATTTTCAAGCAGATGCAAGAATGTTTGAGACACTGTTAACTTTAAATCTTGTTATGGGGTATTTAATGACCCATCAAGTCTCAAAAATGGCATTAAAACTAGATAACCATTAGTAAATCTTATGAAATATTCATTGGACAATGAGTCAGACACGTCATGAAATGGCTGCATAAGGTACCTTAGGGAATTTTGGAGATTTGAGAGAGATTTAATGTGTCGAGAGTTTTCAAAATTTTGAAAAAGGCTCTGAGTCATGGCCACGTGTTAAAAAAAACACTTATTTAAAAGAAAAAGAGAGAAATAAAAATGGAAAACAAAGCAACAAGGAAAGGGAAACTATCTAACTATAATACATGGGAGATATAGCTTCACTAAATTTTTTTAGGTAGATCCCTTTCAAAAAAATCTATTTAGGTGGGCCCTCCAGGGTCAAACTGTACACCAATCTGTGCCATTTTATCTGCTTCAAAATTTTGGGTCGTAGGAACTACTTCAATATTGAAAGCTTCAAAATCTTCTATTAAGTCCTAAATTCTATGTCTATAGGATCTCATCCTTACATTTTTGGCTATTACCTTTCCTCTAATTTGTTTCACCACTGGTTCTGAATCTCCTTTTACTATCAGATTCTTTACTCCCTTTTTCCTAGCTAACATGAGCCCATGTATTAATGATTCATATTCATCATCATTATTAGTACAAGCAAATTGAAAATGGATAGCTTTTAGAAATTTCTCACTATTTGGGGCAACAAGACAAATTCCTGCTCTAGCACCATTTTACTTTTAGCCCCATCAAAATTTAAGGTCCAAATTTCTGAATCCTTTTTAGATTCTTGAATCTTTGGCATTTCTTCCCTTAAAACATTTGGGATTTCATGGTGTTCATCAAAAATGACATAAGTGCCCTTACTAGTGGAGTCATAATTTCCATATGGGTCACTTTGCATCATAGGTAACAACTAGTTATTCTCCTCTTCTTGGTCATTCTTAGTACAGTCACCTAAATCTTCAACAAAGACCCTTTCTTCCTTATTTATCATAGCATGAGCTACCTCTAATTTTGGGGTTGGTTCATTGGTGATGTGATCTTTAGATAGTGGCTCAAATAGTATTTTCATTTTTGAACCATATTTGGTTTTTAGGATAAGATGAGACCAATCAAGTGACATATATCCTCCTATCTTGGCTGTGAAATCTCTAGATAAACATAAGCCAAATATAGGGGTTATATCTATGACTACTGCATCTTGATTTACAATTATATTAGGGCAAGTATATAATTTCAATGGGAGTTGTTTAATTTTCCCTATTGTTTGCATTGATTTGCCATCGAGCTACATAACTCCTTTAGTAAGTAGCTCATACTTTATTTTTAAGGCATTTGCTATTTGCTTAGGCATTACTATAGTACTGGCCCCTCAGTTTATCATTGCATTATGCAAAAATTTCTTTCCAAATATCAAAGTCAAATAAAAGGGCTCTAGTTTGGATTTACTTACCTCTGGTGCATTGTTCAAAAGGGTTGTTGTCTGTAGAGGAACCATGTCTTTTATCAGCAGGTCCTTCTTTAGTGCAAGTATGTTTAGGCATTGCTTAGCCTTGTAGAGCTTCTTATCATAGTGTCTTTTTCTTAGGAAATAAAAGCTAATATGTCCCATATTGACACTTGTGCTAGGGTCCTCTTCAGTTGATCCACCACATTCATCGGTCCTAGAGTTTAGGTTCTTGGAAAATAAGGATATCTTGTTTTTTCTTGAACTTGTCCAAAAATTACTTGATTCTACACTGGCTGAGGCATTTCTTGTCTAGCAACTATATTTTAATGACCTTGAAATGGAGGGTTCCCCATAACTTCATTATTTTTTACTTTAGGCTGTTCCATCATCCTTCTCTTTGATCCGGTGTAGTAATTAATTGTACTACTAGCTTCTTGGAAGTGGAAGCTTCATTCAAGAATACTGACTCTTCATCTTCAACCCATGAAAATAAAGCATGTTTATGGGCTATTTATTCTTCTTATTGTAAGGACATCCCTTGCATCTAAGCCATCAGGATTGAATTTTGCATACCAGGGGATTGGTAGGCTTGAGTGTCAAAAGTACTTAAAAATTGTTCATCCATTCTTCTTTGCTCTACTACTTTTTGTTGTAGATTACCCATGGGATAATATCTGGGCATATGAGCATTATTACAAGGGAAACACTAGGCATTAGTGTTATCTACATAATTATTCTGCCCTTAAACAATCTCTCTATTTAGATTAGGGGGAATAGTTTGTGAGGGTGTAGGGATTGTAACTAATTGGTTTGTTGGTTGAGGGTTAGTTTGCCTTTGATGACCCTGATATTGGTTTGGCTATGGTGGAAATATATTTCATTGGTAGCCTTGATATTGGGGTTTAGGATAAGGATTCTTCTTTTTATGTTAATTAACTCATTAGAAAATGTCCTTAAGATGTTCTTGATATCATCCATCTCAGATGACTAGGAAGGAACAATTTCTTTAGCAGGTTGTTGAGGATATGTATACATAAACACAGGTGGGGCTATGGGATTAGGGGCTTCTTGAGGAAAAGGTAAGGTAATCTCTAGAATATGGGCATGGGAGGCATTGGGGGCAACTTTCTAGCATCTATTAAATTATTTTTAGCTCTGACTACATAGTAATAGGCTTCTAGCAAAGTCTGACCTCCAAGTGACTGAATCATTACTGATATATCTGAATTTAAAGCTTTAAGATAAAATACTATAGCCATACCTGGTAATGGTCTTGTTGTAGTAGGAATCCTTTCCCAATTCTTTTGAAATCTTGAATTGAAATCAGTCATTACTTCTTATGGTGTCCTTTTGATAGTAATCAATTATTGTAACAAAGAAGATTTATCACCCTTTTCTTCAAATCTTTCAAAGAAAAGATCTCCAAGCTGATCCCATGTAGATATAGTATTTGGGGTCAAAGATCGGTACCATTATAGAGCCTTCCCTTTAAAAGAAGCTACTAACAATCTCATAGCCACATTTTGTTGTGTGACCACATGTATTGCACAGACATCAAATACATCTTGTAGATGTTCTTCAGGTGTTTTGAAATCTTGCCCACTAAATTTGGGTAGAGATTTCATGGCATTTACTAGAATAGGATCCCAAGTGGCTGGTGGTACTGAGAGAATTAGAGGACTGCTAGTGTTCCAACTTGCATTATTCCTTAGAGGTATAGGTGCTCCCATGTTTGCTCCTGGTATTGCTATATACTGATTGACTCTTCTTCTTGGACTAGTTATCAATGGTGATAAAAGAATACCTAGATTTATAGTAGATTGAGATCATGTTACTGGTCCACAGCTCTGACTCCTTGTAGCTCTCTAGTTCATATGGTCTTGAAAGAAACTTCAAGATGTTGTCATCCCACTAGGTGTGCCAAAAAATGTTGATGATTAGAATTGCACTACTTCTAACACCAATAATGGGAAGTTTCAAGAATGTGGGACTTGTGACCTGAAACAACCTCCATATTTTAAATAAGTTGGCTCTTCTTTATCTCAAAGGTATTTTAGGGGAAAAGGATAGAAAATAAATAGAAAACACTAATGCAATGAAAGAAAATCTAACTATGGCGATGTACCTAAATTTAATTCGATCCTTAATACTAAGCATAGTGAAGCTATATTTAGGATTCAATTAAATTAAAGATCAAACAATGCATGATCAATGTAAAAGATTAAAACAATAGAATCAAAGGCTCACAACTTAGACTATTTTCACAGTAACATAGAAAATATCAAAAAAGGCACAGAACTCAGTCTTCTTATTGATTTTTTAGTAACATAAAAGGCATAGATAAATGCACAGTTATACAGACTTTCTAAATCAATAAAATAGAACAAAGGCAAATGATATTACTGGCCATAGCAAGAAAGTCTAAAACTTCTTGATAACAATCTCTCATAGAAAATTATCTCTATCTTCTAATGATTTTTTATGATCCCTGCACCCATATTTATAGTATTGGACTAGCTCTAGATTGCCCACACATTCCCAACCCAACAGTCTAACTAAAATCTAACTAAACTGGAAGTGTCTAACAAAAGATATTCTTTGGATCTAAAATGTTTAGTCTCTTGCATGATCAAATCCCAATGGCCTAACTGAACTCTAACTAAATTGGAAGTGTATAACAAAAGATACTCTTTAGATATGAAACATTTAGTCTCCCTACAAGTTCATTGGTTGAAATAGACACACATGACACTTTTCACTGTGAAACAGATGAGGACGCTCAGTGTGCTCCATTTACTCTACTTGAGAACCATCTCATTATTTAGGAGGCACCAAAAAATGACACTTGGTAGTTTCTACAACACTTACAAGAGACACATGACACTTTTTGCTACATTATACTCTTTACTATGTCTTGGTATCGAGAGTGCTCCATCTTTGACATCTATTACAGTCCACTGCTCTAAAACCTTACCACTTATAGAAAATAGGAACCAAA
Source organism: Torreya grandis (assembly GCA_037957365.1). Classification (NCBI taxonomy): domain Eukaryota; kingdom Viridiplantae; phylum Streptophyta; class Pinopsida; order Cupressales; family Taxaceae; genus Torreya; species Torreya grandis. The sequence goes on along the minus strand of JARHVA010010325.1, from coordinate 172,565 downwards.
ACACTTCCTGATGGAGCAACTTCAAAAGGGGAATGGGAATAGGTATCATTTTCCATGTATCATTAACAAGGGACACATGGCAGCCTCCACTTTTCAATAGAAGCTTTTTAGAATTTTTTGAGAGTCCTGAGGAAGGTGACACATGTTGGTCTCCACTGAGATTTAGCTACATTGTAGAAACATTTGGGACTCATTTTAGATTCATATGGATGGTGACACTTGGTGGCTTTCACTAACTTTAGAAATAAAACTTGGGGCCCACCACAGTCTTTACTTAACAATGAAACAAAATGAAAAAACTGTGGATCTTGACACTTGGTGGCTTTCATTGAGATTTAGCTAGGGACACATGGCAACTTTTCTTGTTTTTATAAAAACATATTGAAACCTTCTATAGTTTCCACTTGGAACCCTCCGCATGCACTAAGAAAAGCTTATTGAAAGAATCTTTTGGAAACTCATAAGAAACTTGAAACATAGATGCTGACACTTGTCATGCTCCACTGGGTTATAATGGGACACATGGCACATTCCACGCAACTTATAGAAATTATAAAATGTGTCTTGGCTGATGACACTTGGTAGCTTCAACTCTACTTTGATACTTAGACAAATTTTAGGCAAAAATGAAACTTGCATTTGTGCTCTGTGTCAAAACCTTCACTACCTCAAAACTAAAATGCGTAGGGACAAAACTTGGAGTGCACAACTGAAACTCAAAAAATAAAATGTAGAGTATTTTACTCTACAATAATAACATGAATCTCATTTTTAAGTAGATAATATAACAATTTTTTAACAACAAAAACAATTGCTAAACATAACTTTTCATTTTGAAGTAGATAATATCACAATTTTTACACAATAAAAACAAATGTTAAACACAATATTTCAATGGAAAAATAGTTTTAATCATAATCAAGAAGAATGTGACTAATGTAATAAAAGGTGTGCTCATGATGATTATCATCATGTTTATCCCAAAGCATGATCAATAATTGAAATATATAGTGAAATATGCTTATCTAGAATGAGAGGCATAAGAACTAGTGGATTTAGAGGATATTTCTTAATTGCATTGATTTTTTTTGACAAACTTCATCCCATTCAAATTTGGTATCATTTTAAGTAAATGTGTAAAAGATATTGTTTTATCTACCAATTGAGCCACAAAACATTGTATAGCTTAAATTCATCCTTGTAAACATGGAAGTTGATTGAGATTAGTTGGTGGCAGCACATCAAGTATGGATTTTACCTTTTGGGGGTCAACTTATATACCCCTTTAGGAAATAATAAAACCCAAAAATATGCCCATTGTAACTCATAAAATACACTTTTTATACCTAAGCACACATTATATTATCATAATCATTCAAATATTTGTTTTAAATCAAGAGCATGATTTTGTTGATGTTTTGATTTTGCTAATAAGTCATCAACATAATATTTAACTTTTTTAGTAAATGTGATCATGAAAAATATGTGTCATAGCTATTTGATATGTTGTGCTTACATTTTTTAATTCAAAAGGCATGAATTTATAACAAAATGTTCCCCATGGTGTAATAAATGATGTCTTTTCCTGATTTGTAGGATTAGCCATAGAGTCAACAATCATAACTATATTTGGAAATGGAAAATCATCTTTAGGGAAAGCCTTATTCAAATTATGGTAATTTATATAACATTGAATATCACCATTAGGATTTATTACTGGTAAAATATTAGATACCAATTCAAGATAATCTATAACATGAATGAAGCTAACATCCAATAATCTTTGGATTTCATCCTTGACTACTAAAGCCACCTTTGTGTTCATTTTTTGTATTTTATGCTTAACTGGTTTGGCATCTAGATATAAGACAATATCATGTAATTCTATCAATGGATCAATGCCTGACATATCTTTATATTCCCATGAAAATATTTTTGGATAATCACATAATGTTTGTCACATATATTAACATTGTAGCTAGGAGAATTGGGCGAGGATCTTTATTTATGCCATAGTGAAATGTTTTTATTTATTAATTAAGTAATCTATATTGATCCTCCACATATGGGGTAGTAGGGATAGTATTGTGGTCATCTAATTGTATTTGGTCAAGATGAGTATCACTTTCACCAAAATATGCATGTGCATTGGTTTTATAAGGGAATCATTTTTTATGGTGTAAAGAAGGGAGATCTTCATATGTACCAAGATATTCCAAAAGAGACTTGTCATTTGAAAAACCATCCAATGTTAAAATTTTAGGTGAAATGGTATCATTAATAAGCTCGTGATATATTAATGATAATTGTGAAACATAATTGACCTGAGTATGAAGCTCACAACATTCTTTGGTAGTAGATATAAATTTGGGTGAGTGCTTAATAGGATGATGTCCATGAGGAGTAGACTCATTAATGTACCCAAGACATGATTTTCATTCCTAATAAAAAGGTGAAATAGGATCAACAATACCTTGAGCATGCTTACCCAATCCTTGTCCAATAATGTATTTATATTTTTGAAAATATTTAAGTCTAAAATCATATTTAGAGGGAGAATAAGAGTCAATCGAATGCGATGCAAGAAAAGGAGTCTCATTGTTTGGAATAAATATTAGTATATCAATTACATGTATGGAAAATAAGTATTGGTAGGATGTACTAGGACATAATATTTGAAAGGTTCGTGATCTAAAGGGCATGTGTGTGTATGTTTGTGTGTACATGTACAAACACACATCCTTGATAATTGAGTTTAAGACATGCATGTAAGGTGGAAGGAAAAGCATTCATGTCATGTATCTGAGGTCTTCCCAATAACAAATTGTAATTAAGATCATTAGGCATAACTTAACACACCGTAGAAAGAGTACACAGGCCTATATTAATATTCAATGTGATTTTCCCAAGTACTTTGTGTGGGATACTATCAAATCCATGGATATTCATGTTTGAATGGGTGATTTATTTTGTTTTTAAGCCTAATAAATTTAAGTGGGATATATTAAAAATGTTCAAAGTAGATATGTTGTCAATAAGCACACATTTTACCATCTTATTTTATACAAAAACTTGGATATACAATCGTAGATAATGGTTGATAATATGATGTGGGGGGAAGGTCTTCCTTTTTAAAGGAGATACTTTCCTTAGTCCATCAAATAGTATTAATGATAAAAGTTACATAAGGAGGTTCAACATTATTTGGTAGAGGATTTGTTTGTAAAGCTTCATATAAAATATCCTTATACATTAACATTATTTGTAAAAGCTCTAATAAGGAATTTTTGGCATTAGTATTTTTTGGTTGATCTAAAATATTAGAGGATTTAGGTTGATTAACTTATTCTAGTGAAGAATAAGATATGTGTAGATCTCTACCTTGTATAGGGTTAACAACATCGACATTATGAGGTGTATGCATAGAAAATGAAAGAGAATTAGGTTGAACATTATAAAAATATAAATTATCTTGCAATGGAAACTATTATAAGGTAACCATGGAAACACCATTTTATGTAAATAAATAAAATACATATTAAATTACATCTAAAAATTAAAAGAACATTTTTCAATAATTTGAACAAGATTATGTTAAATATGAAGAAACATTATTTTAGTGAGCCCATTACATAATTTACAAAAAGTGAAACTATTTATTTTAGTGATATAAAATTAATCAAGAGAATTATGACTATGTATATACAAGATAAATCAAGCAAAGCTACTATTTAAGAAGACAATGCAAGAAAAATTCAAGGATAAAGGGTGATCTAGGCAAGGGTTTGAATGATTTATACACTCTCAGATATACTTGGTCATTTGTTGATTAATGTTGACTCGATATTTTATAACACTAACTACAGAGGTAGAACTATTCTTGTAGCCCACTCACTCTAATTTCAAGGGTAAGTTGAGAGTAAATTTATTGGGCAATATGCTCCTCTCAAGTGCACCATAGACCAAACGAGTAGAAAAGGTTTCCTATTGGTGTAAACAAGGGATCCTAGGCATTTCCAATATACTTTGAGGTACGAGGAAACTAAATTAGCTCTGAATTATGGCTATGAGTATAAGAGTAGCCCTCTCATGCCATTATGTCTATACATATAACACAATGTAGCCCTTCATGATAGTAGCTAAGTAGTTTTAAAACTGTCGGTACATAGTTTTTAGAACAAACAAAGACACAAAAATAAAGCAAAAGATGAAATATTTTTTAATAGGAAAATGACAAAATTCAATTGAAGTTGAAGTTGAAAGAAATAACTTCTATGTAAGTATTTATTTGAGGTGACCAGACATATTTTTTTAGTGTTAAATTACTTCAAAGTTGAAAAATCTAAATCATTATGTTACAGATAATAGCCAAGGTTTAGGACTATATTATTTTAGTGTCTAGAATTCACATAATTAAACTAAAATCCTAACCCAAAATCAACAAGTAACAAGCAATGTTCTAAGTATAACAAGTTCACCAAAATGTTTTCATAAGAATTAATTATGAATTACAACAATTATAATTGGAAATTTAGACTATTGAAGCTTATCTAGGATGACATATAAGACACAATACAATCAAATATAAATATTTACAAAATTTATTAAATTTTCAAATTGATAAATATAGAAACCAAGGTTAGGGTTGGAGCATTGTCTATGTAGCTAATTTATTTCAGACTGTATTAACTTTCTATAGAATGTGGTTGTATAAAATTACCTAAAAACATAAATAGATCATAAAACAATGGCTTACTATCTATTGGGACAAGTTCGTAGGAGGTGGACATGAACACAATGCATTGTTATTTGTCACTACAACTTTATCCTATCAGTCTTTACACTGATTTTGAAAATTTTGGGTTTGTTTACCTATGTCTATATGCAATTTATTTCTATGTAGACTCTAAATTATTATCTAAAAGACTAGTAAAATTATAACCCTAATCCTACACAATCACACAAAAGGAAATCAAATGCAAAAGAGGAAAAATGGGGGAAGTGGGAATGGTCGAGCTACCCTCAAAAAACCCCTTATTGACTGGGTGTTGCCTACATAGCCCAAAAGGCATCAAGATGATGTAGGTATCCCTTTAGGGAAGATCATATGAATTAAATTAGCAAATTTGATTTGTATATTGGACAAAGGATGCCCTCAACCTATAATAAACAATGTTAGAATTGGCAAAGGGTTGTAAAATTGTAGCATAATTGTAATAGAGATCTTTACTTATAAAATAGAAGCTTGTGAAATAAAAAAAAGAGATGCCTTGTAAGTGATTGTTAGGTCCTTTCAAGTGTGACCCTTTATGGGATTTTATATATAAGTATTTTGAATGTTTTTGATAACTGACCTATTGACATGCATGGGAAAACTGTTAGGAAGCATGTCATTTTGAAAAGATAGCCATTAGAAAGTTAGAGACAAGTCCACACTAATGGAAAAGTGTGCATTGCACTCTTGTTTGTCTAGTGCACTTGTCCTAAAAGGACAAAATCTTCTAATGCAAGAGCGACAATAAAGTTTTTGTTGAATAGGGATGAATAGGGATAAAATAGGGAACTCCAAAATATGTTCTCAATAATTGCAAGACTTTGAAGGTTTTCTTAGAGATCATGGGTTATCAAAATGAAAAACTAGCCAAACAAGGTAAATGTGTTAAGAACAAACATTACCAAGATTTTATTGGTTAAATTTTAGTGTCTACAATGTGTACAAATAAGGATAAGTCAAATCTAACATTACCAAGTGTCTAATATAAGATTTTAGTATATACACAAAGTAAAGAGAAAGAAAACATGGATCAACACATATGATCAAAGGTAAGTGCACAACAAGAGGCATCTATAGGTGTAGATGTAATGGTTTGAAGCATCATAAAATTGCATAGTCAATAGGGATAATACCAATAAGGTTCAGATAGTATTAGTCACAATAGGAGTTTGAGTTTTATTGATATTTTTTCATGTAAGGTTTAAGCTCTTCTTTCTTGATTTAAGTAGTTACATAGTAGACATATAATAATTTTAGAGGTAATGATGAACACAATGAGAAACGTAATATCATAATAAGTTAAGTACATCTCTTGCATAGTGTTTTGTTAAATTTTAATATTCTAAGTGCAATATCAATCTACCTTTTTATGTTTAAATTTGTATGATTATTTATCTATTTTACATAGTTTAAATACTCATATTTTTATTTCATTTAGATCATATTAATCACAAAATAAGTAAAATACATCCCAACACTCATAGACTTAGATTTGCATAGGCCCTCTTTTGACTTATATGCAACCAAAAATATATTCATTAATATTAAATAAATATTAACACACATTAGCCAAGATATGAATATTAAATACACAATTAAATTCAATGGGGCCTTTATCACAAATAATGCTAGACCTTTGACATCAATGAAAATATTTCCAACAATCTCCCCCTTTGTCATTGATGGAAACCTCAAACTAAAACTGCCACATCTTATAACATTCACATACTACAATCTAAAAAACATACAGTAACTCCCCCTTACTATAACGACCTGTACCTATTCCCTATACTTATTTTTACACCTATACCTATACTTGTACCTATTTCTATTCTTCTCCCCCTTTGACATCAATGGAAAAGGGCCTACTTGGAGCTAACACTTAGCCCCCCTCAACTGATGCTAAACCTCAATGGTAGGATGTAAAATAAATTACTCTCAATTTCTCTTACAAATACTCAAATGTGTCTTTTGGTAGTGCTTCTGTGAAAATATCTTCAATCTACTCTATAGTACTGATAGATTCCATCTTAACCAATTGATATATAACCTGCTCTCTCAAGAAGTGATATCTAATAGGAATATGTTCTATTCTTGAATGCATCACTGGATTATTTGAAATATTAATAACACTTATGTTGTCACAAAAAATATAAATAGGTTCATCATATTTTACCTTGATATCTTCAAAAGTTTGCTTCATCCAAAGCACTTGAGTAAAACACAATACCACTACAATATATTATGTTTCACCTATATAAAGTAATACTAAATTCTACTTCTTGCTTAGCCATGATACTAAGCTATCACCAAGGAAGAAATCTCCTCCACTTGTACTCTTTATATCATCCAAGAATCCTACCCAGTCTAAATATATATAAGCAACCAAAGTGAAATATCTACTTATGGGATACCACAATCCATAATCTAATGTCCCCTTGATATATCTGAATATTCTTTTCACCAACTAAACATGACTATCTTTTGGAGCTGACTGATATCTTACAACCATAACTACTACATGTATGATGTCTGGTCTCGATGATCTCAAATATAAAAGACTACCAATCATATATCTATATAAATATTAATCTATAATAGGTGAATCTTCATCTTGGCTCACTTTATTTCCCATACACATTGATGTGCCGATTGGTGCACAATCCTCAAAACCAAATTTATTCAACATTTCCTTGGCATATTTACTTTGAGATATAGAAATTTCTTTATTTGACTAAAATATTTTCAACCCTAAGATAAATGACAATTATCCAAGTATAGACATATCAAATTCATTTTGCATATTATCAAAAAAATATTTTTTCATCTTTTTTATGTTTCCTCCAAAAATGATGTCATCAACATATACCACAAAAATCAATTGATGCTCACCTTATGTTTTGATGTAGAGATTATTGTCATCAAATCCTCTCTTGAAACCTTGATCCTATAGGTACTTATCAAGTCTTGCATACCAAGATGTGGGAGCTTGTTTCAATCCATACATCGATTTCTTCAATCTACATACATGGCTACTAATATTTGAGAGAATAAATCCTTTGGGATGCTCAATGTAGACCTCTTCTTCTAGATTCCCATTTATGAAGGAAGATTTTAAATCCATCTAAAAAACTTTGAAATTTTTAAACACTACATATGAATGAAACATTCTAATAGCCTCTAGCCTTGCCACTAGTGTAAAAGTTTCTTCAAAATCTATTCCCTTAATCTGAGCATATCCTTTACATGCTAATCTTGCTTTATTCCTAGTCACTTCTCCATTTTCATTAAGCTTATTTTTGTAAACCCATTTTATTCCTATCACATTGTGATCTTTTGGTCTAGGCACTAATTCCCAAGTATCATTATTTTCTATTTGATTTAATTTTTCATCCATTTCCTTAACCCAATGCTTATCATGTCTAGCTTTTATAAAATTTCTAGGCTAAATTTTGATTAGCAAAGAGAAATTAACTTGATCAAATTCACTTAACATCATTCTTCTAGTGTGAATTCCTTCATTTATGTCCTAAATTATGTCACTTTCATTATGATTTATATGAACATATTTGGATGGAGTTTTGGTGTCCTTTTTCTCCTTTTTCTCATCTTCATCTGATTCTTCAAAATCTTCCTCTTCAATGATTTCAGGAATGTCTATTGGATCACTGATTCTTTGTGTTCCATCTTCTTCTATCCTAATACTTACACTTTCAATAATTTTCATGGTTATTTTGTTATAAAATTTATAAACTTTACTTTTATAAGAATAAACAAGAAATATATCTTCATCTGCTCTGGATTCAAATTTACCAAGTTTTTCATCAGTTCTCTTTATGAAGTATCTACTATTAAAAAATCTAAAATAATCAATTGTTACTTGTTTGTCTTTCCATAGATCATAAGGAATTTTTTCACTATTAAATATCAATAATGCTCTATCCTGAATATGTACTGCTATATCAATTACTTCTCTCCAATATTTATTTGGTATCTTAGATTCATTTAGCATTATCCTCACCATCTCCTGAACTATTTTGTTTCTCTATTCAACTACTCCATTTTGTTATGGAATTATGGCTACTAAATAATGTCTCTTTATTCCATGATATTAAAAAAACTCAATAGATTGATTTGACATGAATTCTCCTCCTTGATCTAATCTTAGACACTTAATATTAAAACTAGTTTCATTCTCAAATACTGCTTTGAAATGTCTAAAAGCTTCTAGTTTTTTATTTAAAAACATTACCCAAGTCATATGTGAAAAATCATCAATAAGCAACATGAAATATTTCTCACCTTGAGTATGTTGAGTTCTCATAGATCCACATAGATCAGTGTGAACAAGCTCTAACATCTGAGTGGTCAAGTACTCTTTTGTTTTGCACCAGCTTCTATCCTACTTCTCATGCTAACAAGTTTCACAAAGTGTTTCAAATGGATTTATAATCTTTGGAAGATTTCTAACTACTTGTCTCTTATGAATTTTGACAATATTGACAAAATTTATGTGTCCCATTATCCTGTGTCATAGCCAACTTTATTTAATCTTACTCTAACAACACCTTTGACCTTTGATTTTTGATAGCATATACAAATTATTACCTATTCTCTGAGCATCTGCAACCAATACATATAAATATTTTCTCCTAATTTCAAAACCTTCTACATAAAAATTTAGTGTGTGACCCTAATCACACATTTGACTTATGCTTAAAAGATTATGCTTAAGACCTTCTACATACAAAACATTTTTAGTTTTAGTTCTACCATTATCCAAACTTAATGTACCTTTTCCAATAATTTTGGCAATAGTATTATCTCTAAATTTCACTATGCCACCATTGATCTTCTTCAATGCTATGAACTTTATTTCATATCTTGTCATGTGCCTCTAATATCCACTATTAATGAACCATGAATTTTATTCATTTCTTACATGTAAAGCTATCTGTACCAACATAGATTTTTTAGGTTATTTATTTTTCGATGAACATGTCTAAAATTTCTTCTTGATGAATAGAGCCTTGAAACTCTAGTCTTTAACTGACTCGAACACACTTCTATAGTACTAAGCTATGTGTCCAAAGTTGTTTCACTTATAACATATTATGGAATCTTTATTAAACCCTGATAGAGAAGCAAAAGAGTTGTGGCTTTTACTTGACTCTACATGACTTTCCTTCTCCTTATTTTTGAAATCATTAGCCCTTTTTCAACATTCTATTTTCTTATTACCATATCCATTACAATAAAATAGTAACCATAAAAATAGGACTTATTTGTGTATCTCTAACCGGATTACCTTTTATAGCTCTGTTCCCTCTAGAATTCTTCGTTTGAAATGTCCTCTAGAGGTATTTTTAACTTCTTCCCTTTTTATTTGCTCTTTTGTAAGAGCTTCATCATAGCTTTTCCTTTTTCCTTATTTGTGAAAGTAGTGGCCTTCCCTTTCTCTTTTTGAAATTTGATACCTATCTTATCTGATATTGATCTTTGACTTTCTAATATCTTATTCAACATATTAGTTATATTCTCAAATTTTTAATAATTGGTTGCTCTATCATTGATTGCTTTATTTGTTTTCTCAATATTTGCTTTTAAAGAAGCAATTTCAATAACATACCTTTCACATTCTTTACTTAGTTTTTGCAACTATGCCATTAGATCTTCTTCATTATTCTTGGCTTCTTCAAAGTGAACTTGTAGATCTTCAATTATTTCCTTTGAGTCCTTTTAATTTTTATTGATCTGGAGATTTAATCTTTGATTCTTCTTCTCAAGAGATTTTAACTCTTCTAAGTCACAAATAATTTCTCCTTCCAGATTCACTTTAGCTTCATCGTATTCATATTTTTGATCATATTTACTTTTACTTATAGAGGCATCTTCATGTATGGACATGAATATAATTTCTTCTTCTTCTAAATCACAGACTCCACTATCTTTGACTGAGCTAGGATCTTTAGAATATAAATTCTTCTTCTTAAATCACTTCTTAAATTTTTCTTTGAAATTCTTCTTGTATGTAGACTTTCCTTCTTCATTGTCACCATTACCTTTATCTGGACACTTAGCTAAAAAATGTCTAATATTTCCATAATTAAAACATTAAGACAGTAATTTTCCTTTATATTTACATGTGCCATTTTTTGGCTTGTGAATGAATAGAGCTCTATTGTCATCTTCATCATTGCTTAAACTGTCACTTGATTCTTGAATCTTATCCTTATCTTTCTTTGATGTCTTGAAAGTAAATTCTCTTTTTGAGGGTTTTTCTTATTCGATCCATATCTCATATGTTGTAAGAATACCATGTAGTTCATCCATCTTTATCTTGGTTAAATTCCTCATCTCTTCAATTGCCAAAACTTTTGCATCATATCTTAATGGTAGAGATCTCAAAACTTTTTGAACTATAATTGATTCTTCTAAATTTTCTCTAAGACCTTGTATTTGAATAACTATTTGATCAACCCACAAAAGATAACTTGATATATTTTCTTCCTCTTCCATCTTGAAACTCTTGAACTATCTTCTAAAAGTCTAAAGCTTAGCTTGCTGAACCTTTCCATCACCTTTGTAAATATTCACAAGTTTTACCCAAGTTTCATGACTAGATTTACATTGCATAACTTTAAAAAAATTAGATTCACATAAACCATATAAAATTGCATTTAAAGATTTAACATTATTTTCACATACCTTCTTTTCTACTAGAGTAGTTACAAGTGCCTGTGGTTCTTCATATTCCTCCACCATTACTTGCCAAATGTCAAATCTAAGGGCCATCAAATTAGTCTTCATACTTATGCTCTAAAAATCATAATTTTTCTTATCAAACAAAGGTGCCTTATTTGTATAAAAACCTTCATGTGATCTAGCCATCATTCTTTCTCGATCTACCTTCAAGCTATAAAACTTTTTCCAAAGGAACCTGCTCTGATACCAATTTTTAATCACAAAATATACTGAGATGGGGGGTGAATCATTATATATATATATATATATATATACATATATATATATATACATATATATATATATACATATATATATATATATATATATATATATATATATATAACATAATCTTATTTATTTTCTTTAACTACTTAATCACACATTCAAGATATGCAATAAAATTGAAACAATAATATGCACCACACAAGAGAGAGACACTAGATTTTTACGTGAAAACCAAAAGTGGGAAAAACCATGGAGAATAATCTCAAGTATATGAATGAGCACCAACTCAAAATACAAAGTTTTGAAGCACCAAATTTTAGGAGCACCAACCCCTTTGCCAAGCACCAACACATCAACTATTTGTGAGCATCAACCCCTTGCAAGGATTTGTGAGCACTAACCCACAGGGGCACCAACCCCTCTTGTGTATAAAACACAACTATCTCTCAATTTTTCTTATTCAAAAAATGATATAACTCTATAATATCTCTTATTTTTCTCTCTTTGAAAACAAATACAAACAACACACTCTCTTGCATATTAAAAATATATTCTCAAGCCTTTATTTATAGCTTTCCAAATGACCTTTGGAATTCACCCTTTGTGACCCTTCAATCCTCATGAAAAATGGCACCAAACTTGCATGTCCCTTCATATCCTTGCTTTTGAAAATTCAGATGGTGACCCTTCATAAGCAAATGCATCCTTTCATATTTTGTCTTTATCTTGGTGACTTTTTGTATTCCTCAAAGTGTCCCTTCATGGAAAAATGTGTCATACCCTCTTTTTTCTTCACATGGTGACTCTTTTAATTTCTCAAGATGACTCTTCATGAAAAAATGCATCCCATTCCTCTTTTGTCTTTTACCCCATGACTCTTTGACTTCTCCATGGCCCTCTTTTGACTTATATATAGCCAAAAATATATTCATTAATATTAAATAAATATTAACACACATTAGCCAAGATATGAATATTAAATACACCATTAAATGTAATGGGGCCATTATCACCGATAATTCTAGACCTTTGACATTAATGATAATATTTACAACAAGAAGAAGAGGAAGAGGAAGAGGAAAAGGAGGATGAAGATGAATATGATGAAGAGCAATATGAGGAATAAGAGGACAAATAATAATAATAATAATAATAATAATAATAATAATAATAATAATAATAATAATAATAATAATAATAATAATAATAATAGGAAGAGGAATAAGAAGAGGAAGAAGATGAACAATAAGATGAAGAGGAAGAAGAAGAATAAATAGAATAAGATAGGAGGAGGATTATGAATATGAAGAGGAAGAAGAGGATGAAAAAGAGTAGGAGTGGGAGTAGGAGGAAGAGGAAGAGGAAGATGAGGAAGAAGAGAAATAAGAAGAGTAAAAGGAAGAAAAATAGTAAGAGGAGGGTGAGAAGGGAGAGAAGGAGAAGGATAATAATGGAGATGAGGAGGATGAGGAGAACTATAAGTAGAATAAGTATAAGGAGAAGGAGAAGCATAATAATGATGATGATGATGATGATGATGATGATGATGATGATGAGGAGGAGGAGGAGGAGGAGGAGGATTAAGAATAAGAAGAGGAAGAAGAAGAATAGGAGGAGGATGAAGAGGAATAGGAATAGGAGGAAGAGGAATAAGAGGAAGAGGAAGAGAAATAAGAGTAGGAATAAGATTTAGGCTCTTACTTAACGGCATTGATAAAGACTTAGAACACCAAACATAGGCACATGCATGTTTACCAACCTTATTTGAAGGAAAGCCACTATGGGAGGGTATTACTTGTATTTCTTTCCTCATTATTTTATTGATCTCATTGACACTACCCCTTGATGGAGTTGGATTATCATGTTATGTTATTTATGCTTATTATTGGTTTTCCTTACTAATGCATGAAATAACATGCTTTGTAATCCTACTATACACATATAACATCATCTATATCGTCATCAATAATAATATAATATCAACATCATTTTGTTTCATTAACAAAAATAGTGTAGCATTATTATGAATTTGTTTTATATTTATTTATAACACCAATTTTCTCCTCTCCATTTTAAACACACATAGATCTACCTCTATGGATTAACTCAATAAATAAGGTATAAAATATGAAGTGGAAATTTAAAGCCCTTACTACTATTAATTAGTGCACTATTTTTTGGGAACATAAAATATTATATTTGAAGACAATGTTATGGAATAATTAGTTGGATAGATAGACAAATGAAGTCCTAATATTTCAATTTTAACCTTTTTTGTTGAATAAAATGTTGAGGCTAATATTCTCAAGGATTCATACTAGAGGAAACGTAAAATAACCTCTTGTTAAGAAGATAAATCAATGAAATAAGTTCATGAGAACATGTCTATAGAATTTTTTGTTGTGAAATATAAAATTTTAGATCACAAAATCAAAATATAAACCTAAAATGGTAGGGTTTATTAGATTAATAAAAAATCACTTACTATATGGAAGGTTTCATAACATTTAATAACTCATTTCAAAACATGAAATAATGATAAAATATTTAAGAGACTAGTGGTGCTTTATCTTTGTTCATGTGAAATGATAATTTAGAAGTTGTGGAAGGAAATATCCCTATAGTAAGAATTGGAAGATAAAGATAATGAAATTACTAAATTAAAATAACAATTAGCTAAGGTATACAAATTCTTTGTTCAAATTATTTTTCCTCGTCCATATTTTCAGGTTTATGCATTATATATGATCAAAATAGTTCACATATCCTATTTAGATAATTTATTATCATCTTTTAATTAATTTAAAATATCCTTGCACCTTTTTCACACCTTCGTTTCTAGGACTCTTGAAGGGAGAGATAAACTCTATGAGTTTTATCAACATAACTATTCTCTAGTTTTTAAAGAGAAATGGAACATAATCCATATGTGGGGGTTTTTTTTTTAAATAATTTTTATGATCTATAAAAAATGAAGATAAGTGAGCTCATGAATCCATAGCTTATCAATAAGAAGAGAGATTTATAAAACTTACTATCAAAGTTGAGTATTTATTCCTATTAATATTATGTATGAGTTGGAGAGGAAAGTTTTAATAACACATATTTTAGATGGTTTTTTAAAGTTTTAGAAGGTATTTTTGGAGTAGCATGAAGATTTTTCTACAAGTACTATTAGTTAATCCTTTTAAATTTATTTTATATAATGGATAAATATTATTTTTGAGATAAATAAGTGAGATACATTCTTTTTGATAAATTTAAAATATACTCTTGTTAGGATGGTTTTTAATAATAAGGGCTATTAAGAGGCACGCATATAATTGAATATGACTAAATTTTTATCTCCTTATGCTATAATATCATATTCCTAGATAGACTGATAAGCGTGAGATCAATATTTATTTAGAGATGTGAAAAAGGATTAATCTAGAAGGATTTTATTGTTACTATCCTATATTATATTCCCCCCATTTTGATCCCTATAATATAATATAAGTGTGATGCCAAGATATGGAAACCTATGTTTAATGAATGAATTACATCAGGGCATGCAAATACTTAAAGTTTGGAGGTAAATAATGGTACTGTAACTTTTTATTTTTTTTATATTTTTATAACACCTCCATTATGTTTTATCACTTATCATAAACCTAATTTATACCCTAAGTATGATATTTTGTCTATATTTAATTCCAAGTTTTTATACATTATATTTTAAGTGAATAACTTTTGATGGTGAATGGATACGTTAGTTTAGTATATGTGATTCAATACTCCATTATAATTATTATATAAATTTTAGTTTCTATAAAATTATTTTATTTTAGGATACTATTATGTTTCCAAAAAACTAAAGATAACTAATATTAATGTTACAGAGAAGGATGATGATGCTAAAACCTTGATTTTTACCTTTACTCTAAAATGATAACCTTTATTGCGTAATATATTTTTCAATAAAATTAATGTATCTATAATTAAAAACATTATATATAATACAAAATAAATTTTCATACCTAAAAATATTTCCTCCCAAGTTACTAAGTTGTGGAACAAGTCCTTTGGAGGATAATTGAGGTTGTTGTTGAATGAATCCAGACTACTATATAAAAAGTCATGGTGAACTATTTTTTTTAATACATATTTTTTAATATAGTTGTTTTAAAAGTAAAATTTAATACTAAATGATGTGGAAAATTATATTCAAATCCAATTTATTGTTGAATAAATTTATAAGTTGTTACTAGTTAGTTAGTTGTAGTTAAGGTTAATTTACATTTAGTTGTGTATTGTTGAAGGAAATATGTTGGTTTTGAATCCTCATAATGGTGTATTGAATTTGTTAGAAATAGGTTTTGTATTATGTAGTTTCAATATAAATTTTTTATGTATGTTATGACACAAATAAATATCCATAGTAAAAATATTCTATGTTTCTTAGAGATAATTTCATTTGAGTCTATAAGAGTATTAGGCATAATCTAGGTAAGATAATTTATAAGAGGAATTTGATTAAAAGATGAGATAAATAATTAATAAAAATGAGTCTATAATCATTCAAATATAATATTTAATTATTAAATTAAATTTATATATAATTATGATGAACTAATAAGGATCATGGTTTAGTAATGTGATAAATTTATGATGGGAATACATACATTAGTGTGACAAGGCATGGCCTACTTGTGTTGATTCATGGTTAGTTTGAACTCCTTTTGGTTAATTATATTTGACTAATTTTTTTTATATATTTTTTAATTTATTTTAATTGATTTAATTTATTCAATTATATACTTTTAATTCATTTACATGAGTGTTAATAGTTTTTTATTTAATATCAATAATTTTTTTCCTTTATTTTTTTGTTCATTTGATTTATTTGTAGCAATCTCCATCCAATCATTAATTTAGAATAGTTTTAAGATTTACCTTATTGAAAAAAAAAAAAAAAAAACCTTTATTTTATTTTTGAATATTATTTAATCACCCCCTAAGTGTAATACCATTTTCATAGATAAGTCTCAGCATAGTAAAAACATTCAATTTTGCATATACAATACACATCATCTAGTCAAAATTATGTTCATGGATTGATAAAAGTTAAAGTATACTCATCAGTTACCATGATCAAACAAGTGAAATATTTATTGATTAATTTCTTATACTATAATGTGAATCTTCATTTATATTTTAATATTTTGGTTCTAATGGTGAACAATATGAAATTATAATATATCAATTATAAAGTATAATGATTATTAATTTTTTAAAATTATGCAATGGATGAAAATTTGCAATATTATGTGTTTATTTGAATTATACGTATGAAAATTATATGAAATTATCATGAACTAGTGTGATCCCTGGCATCATGATATGACTTATAAATAAATGGTGAAAAAGTTACACATGACATAAAGGTTAAACACTAATATTAACATGTCTGGTATGATTTGTGGCAACAAAAACATCAATGTGGATCAATTATGTTTGTTATCATAAGATGGTGTGTGTTAAAGTGAAAGGTGATTCTGTAAAAGTATTAAATCATGAAACTTGATGTTTATGTCTATTGATTTTGTATGGTTTAGTTCACATTATATCTCAAAGTTGCATGCAATATCTAAAGACACCAAAGTGAGAGGATAAAATGACATGACTATGCTTGTATCATTTTTATTTCCTCTACAAGTGATGATCTCCATCATATATTTAGTCATAGATGGGAATTATACATGGAATCTATAAAGGTCACACCACATCCTAATCAACATATTGTAATTTATTCACCACTCTAAACAATTGGTGTGTTATTTTGTGTGTGTGTGTAGTTGTGAATTTAATAATTTGTTTCATTTGTGATGGTTTAAAATGTTCAATACTTGAGTTTGAAAAAGGTTGAGTTTTTGTTGGCTCAACAAAAGGTTGAAAATATAGGTTAAGAGTTCCATGTTGAATACTATATGAACACCTAATTATTATGATAGATAAAGAATGAGTGAATTATTTATAGCTACACATAGTATGTTTTAAGAACCATTCATAATGACTTGATCTATTATTATATAAACCCTTGAAAAAATATTTTTGAACATGTAAATAAACATTATAAATCACCTTAAATCCATGAGTTCTATGATGGGTGTCATGGAACTTTATAATTTTTTATTTGACATGAATTAATTTTTTTAACCTATTGGTAAACGTGTTGTGCTGGAAAAAATTGCTTTATCCACTTCCTTCTCATATGAGTGTGCATCTATGTTAGATGGCACATAAGATTTTTTAAATGGTTACAAATAGATAGAATATAACACATGTATTAAATGGGTTCCATATAACTATGAATTGATCTATTATAAGTAGGTTAAATAAATGGATAAATATCATCCAAATTATATGAATGTACACTATTGTACATATGAAACACATGAAAAGTTTATAGTTTATAAGTTATGATTATCCTTATATTTGAGGATGAAATTGCTTATACTACTACAATTTTTTTATCTATAATACATCTTAAGGCATACCAATAATGAATAACAATTCTTGGATCATTGTCAACAAAAATGGACCAAGGTAGTTCAAAGAGAATAAAAAAAAAATTAAATAATAAATACATTTTGTATAGAAATATCATTATTCTGTTAAATTAAATCATGGCAGCCATATTCAAAAAAATATATCAAAACAAGTAGAAATTCATTTGGGTGATTCATCGTAGGTAGTCCAAAAATGAAATCCATGTTGATACCGATGGCCTTGATGGAAATAGAAAACAAATTTATATTCAAAACATCCTATTTTTTTGTTTTATAATACAATAAGGAATGAAATATTTGATATGGAAATATTTTTATTTTCTTTATATAAATCCATAAAAAATAATTTTGAAGTAGTACAAATATTTTGGTTACATCAAAGTGTCCTACTATTTTGGATTAGTGTGCCTCCCAAATGAGTATTTGGAAAAATTGAATGATAGTATTATATTTATAAACTTAATCAGTTTTCACAAATGATATATAGGTATACATTAAGTATTAGTTTTATAAGTATATATAATCCTTATTCAAGCATACAATAAATGAAAAATCAAGATGTATGATAAGGAAATACACTTCTTTATTATCATTTTTCTTATAACTTTGTATCAATATGGCACACATTTTCCATATTTATTTTTGTATGTATAATTTGAATCAACTCATGATACAAGTGAATGATTTCATATTAATACAATATGTTGTGTCTCCATTTCTTGACTATTAGCATGATGAAATATAAAAAATTATGCATTTATTAACATTTAATAGTGTTTATGAATGTATTTGTGTGACATACAACTAGATTTCAATGTTATGTGGGTAGTAAACAAGTACCCAAATTAATGGATTGGTCTATATCTTAAAGTGTCATATAATGTATAGCATTAACATGGTTGGAAAAAAAAACATGCATTTATTAAGTAACTCAAATGATTATTTTCATGTGGGTTTCCATTAGAATTTAGATTTTATGCACATGAGTGTATTTAGTGTCCATGATATGTGTGAGAATATAAGGAATACCTTATATCATAAATTATAAATTCCATGAAAATATATATTTTTAGATTACATGGAGTTGTATAATCTTATATTAACTTTATATTTATTAGTATCTACATGAATACATGAAAATTCAATGGTGTAGCTAAGATACTAGATTTGTGTGAGCCTAAATGTACACTTTCCAAATTTGGATCGAAAATTTTGTTTTTATAATGTTTCTAGGACATTAATTATATTTTTAAAATGTTACTCCAAATTATTTTTGATGATGAGAATATAATCCAAGTAGATGACAACCAAAGATTTGGTGAAGGTCCTGATTATCAATAAAATTAATGTTTCTAGCACATTGGTAAAATAAAATGGCATAAAAACCATTTGTGGAATCCTTCCTTTTTATGGGATGCAACCTAATGGTAGGCTAGTTTTAAGTCAAGGTCATTGTGATGGGATGTAACCTAATGGTAGCCTATTTTAATGTCAATATTAGTGAATTAGTTAACTTTAGATTCAATCTATAAGTTTATCAATTTTTGGTAATGGATATAAATTCTTCATCATTATTTTTTTGAGTATGTTTTAGTCAATATGCAATAACCATTATCCATATTTATTTTGTGCTAATAACATTAAGTTTTCATAAGGATAAGATATTGGGTTGATATTTAATTGTTCAATAATAACTTAGACTTGGTGTGTAAACTCATCATTATCCTAAATGGATCCATATTAAAATTTGTTGGTTAATAAACAAGACATTGGATCCAAAAATATTTTATTCATTATCACATAATGTGCGTAAAATATTTTAGGTTATTTAAAGACATATCTCTATTTTTTTAGTATATTTTTTAATTTATTATTAGTATTATAGGATTTTAAATGAAACACATCAAACTCATGCTATCTTTGATGCATTTTTGTCTCTAGGAAGATCATATGAAACAAAAAATATTACACATGATAAACAAGCTTCCTAAATTTATTAGAAGATACTTAAGTGACTTTGGTATTTATAATAGACTCCATAATGTTGAATTTTTTATTATTGGATATAATTTATGTTTTATCTCTTTTTTAAGGTTAATTACCCTTAATAACAAGGTAAAATAATTGAACAAGTAAGACCTACCATTTAGAAATGTAAAATAGTAATAACAGATATGTCATAGTCTCTAACAACATCCAAAAATAAAATTTTGAATTGAAAATTGAACTTGAAAGAAAATAAAATTTAAAGTAAAATAATACTTGATATATATTTATTATTCCTAAATGTATATTTCAATTGTGTAGGCTTATATTTGATTGTGTGACAAATTTGAAGTTATAATTCAATGGGAATAAGATCAATGTTGTGTTATTTATGTCTACAGCCAAAATGATGTTAAATATTTATAACCATAATTCATGTACTCCTACATAATTTATATAATTTTTAGATTTTGAATTTTCTTATCTCAATTTATAGCTCAATGCCATGCATGTTTGTACTTACACTTTTTAGAATTGATGGGTAAAAGTGTTTGATTTTGTTATTTAATTATTTTACATATCTTACCATAATAAAGTATAATTAAAAATTATAATTGAAACATTATTTGGTTTTGGATACCATAAATGAGTTTCGCTACATATCTCTCATGATAGAATCATACCCTACATAGTTCATGTGTGAGGTGAATGGATAAATTAAGGTTTTTAAATTACTCTTTCTAACTATGAAATGTAACTTTTATAACCAAAATTTACACCATATATAAGCCAATCAAACCTTCTCAAATTTGGGATAACAAGGAACTATCTTTGAATATAGGCAGATTGCTACAAGAGATAGATCTCTAGATTATGGGCTAGTTTCATTTATCTATCTCTTTAGGCTCACACATTGCACTGGGATAATCAATTTTTGGGGATGAAAATGGGTATAATAAAACATGAAATTAACATACACTAATGGAGGTGATACACCAAGGATATTTCCACAAACATATTTGAACTTGTACTATGAAGGTAGATTTTTAATATTGACCTCAATTCAAGGTTATTCTAGAAAAAGTGTTTGTACATGGAGGTAGATTTTTATGAATTTATAAAGGTTAATGAATAATAGGTCTGATATTAGACAATACTAATATTATTCAAACTTTAAATACACCTAACAAACATTTATACTTTATGAGATCAATTGGAATAAATGTTACTCACATAATACATACAAGAGAATGATGGAAACAAGGAGAAATAATCATCACTATTCATCTAAATGGATTAATTAACATACTTAGACAAAAATTTAAAAAACTAAACTAGCTTAAGAGATTTATTCAAAGTTAAAAAAATATGTCAAACTAGTAGGGCTTTTACATACTAATTATGGATGTTTACAATGACAAAATGGCTCTATTATATATATCAATAGGAGGAGAGTAAGAGTGACATTAGATTGTCATAATGATGAGTCACAAGTCTTTAAGACTAGTTAAAATGAAAGAGATAGAGTTATAAAATAGATCATGAATTTCTCCTGAACAAGTGTCAATCTGGAAACTAACATCCTCTTGAAGTTGATGTAGGGACACTTCATTGTCTTTCTTGAAACTACTCTTCTTAATGAGGAGTTCACTGATTGACTATAACTACCTTGAAATTCATTCACACATGTTTAATGACTTAAGAATTTGGAAACATTATTTTTGAAGGTCATTATGCACTCCTCTAACTAATGATCTTCTCTTTTCCACTTGTTACATACTCGTGCAATAACTTACTAGCCTTCTAGGCCTAAACCCTCACACTTCTCATTGTGGTGACTTGCACATATTCAATAAATTCATTGTATATATGTAAGACACATATTCAAAACTTATCTATCCTCTAGTCTTTCATATAGATCTCAAGAAAAAACAAAATCACACTTCTCATCTCCAACTTGGTAATTACCTTGGTTCTCACTATTCTATCCAAGATAGCCTACAATAATTAGTTTAGCAGAGGGGTATATGTGACTTAACATAAGATAAAAACCATAGAAATATTCATAATTAATAAGGTGATAAATGGGTTTTAGGATTTAGGACACATCTCCACACACCTTACACCATGTATTTCACACATATATCCCTTTTCGTACCTTCAAATTACCTCAAATCTTGTAGAAAACACAAAATTTGGCCCATTCATACAAGTGATGGTACATAATAATTGAGTTATGGGGAGCCTAAGAGAGTTAAAATTAGGTAAAAAATTAATTTCAAAACTAATTCACCACTTATAGATGCATTTTTATTCATATTTTTCTCATTGGGCTTCTTATGAGGCTTTTAATAAGGATTTAGGTACTTTAGGTTCTTAATAATGGTTCATAGAGGTTAGGCCCATAATATTTGAACCAATTCAATTAAATTAAGTTATATGACTTCCATAAACTTTTGATAATTTATCAAGACCCCATTTATCTCATTCGTATATATGTGAGTGAATGAAGTTGTCTCTTGGGTAGCTATTATGCATTCTAGACACATCTAAGATAAATTCAAGGAAAAAATTTCTAATATAAGTTATTATCTACAAAAAAATAAGTCTCATAAACCATAAATTATCCCATGAAATATATCACATTATTTGGGGAGTTCACATGATCATAGGGGTGAAATTAGAAGCTATGAGGTTCATGTTCAGTTATAGGCCTCATAGGCATAGATTGGGTTTATTTAGTATGTGACCACCTATGAGTGGTCATAATGATTTTATTATATATTAAACAATAATTTTAATCTAATTAAATCATAAACATAATCCCATAGTGACTTAAGACTATGGCATTCATCCTTTCATCTTCAATGCACTAGGTCTACAAGTCACATTGATTGTGGAGTATTTTGACCTAAAGGAGACCATTTAGGTATTTTTAAACCCATTATGACACCCTAAAATAAATTTTAAACCTTGATTATGCTTCTAGAGTCCTCAAAACAACAATTTCTCAAAACTAGTTGTAGGTATGTGACTGTGTGCAGGGTTTAGAAGCCTAGATTGAGTATTTGACCTTATCGTATTTGTATTATACTTGGAGACATATAAAAAGTGTTAAAAAAAATATTAGGACATTTATAACCAAATTTCATCACATTATATAGTCCACAGTCCTCGCTTCACCACTTCTTTAACCAATTTCCCATTCCTCAATGTTTATGTATACAACTTAGACTATACATGGTTTTAGTGTTTATATTCACCTCAAGATTAGGAATGAAAGATAAAATATTCATTCATAATATAATAAATTATTTATTTACATGATCTCTCTCTTAATATTTTATGTAAGATTAACTTTTCACAATATAGTCCTATAGTAAATAATGTGTGTTTGAACCTTGTATAGAGTTTCATGGCCTATAACCCTTGTTTGTCCCTTTTTCTCTCAAATGATTTGAGTGAAAAATTACCAATTAATTAATTGATAACTTACTTAAATCCTTATCTACCCTTCCAATATTTAATAACCATTTTCTTGAGACTTAGAGATGGTCTTTGAGTCACTTAGGTATAATGTCTACCTTTGTGTGTGTTTCCTTAGGACTTTGTGACACCTATTGGTCACTTCCTATAAAAATCCTTGATTATAATTACTTTTATATTCAATTAATTTAAACCATGAAATCCCATATAGACCTCAAATATTCACATATCATTTTTCAATTTTTAGATAAACTTTAAATCAATTAAATAGACCTGTAGGCTTGTGTGCATATTAGGATTGTTGTCTTACCCTGTAACACCTATTTATTTTATATGATGGGTAAATAACTTGGAACCCATTTTATCTCCACATATTTATACAATTTATGTCTTTTTAGCCTCAAAATCATGAACAAATCATAATCTCAAGCTTTTGAGAGTCTTGAGTCATTCAAGAAAACTTAAAAATGATTATATATATGCCTAGGTTTACTTAATTGAGAATGGTTTGCAAACTTGAAGATTTAAGAAATTAAATTACATTGATGATACTCTCTATGAATTTAAACCTAATTTAATCTCCAAATTATCTCAATAACCCTTCAAACTTATCAAAACACCTCTTCCCTTTTATTTTAGGCTTAACATCAACTATTTGTCTAGGCACCTACAATCTTAAGAGATTCTCCCTATCTTCCATAGTCATATGTGCCAAATCAGATTTAATTAAACATGAAATGGGTGGATATTCTTTTAAAGTCTACATAAATTACTTGGTTCTCATAGATCAATCTCCAAAGTGCAATTAGATGAGAAAAATTGGGCCATTGGGATTATATAAGTAGTTTGGAAGTAGTAACAATATTAATGATAAAAATATGATCATGAAATGGAAGATAATAAGTACATTTGATGTCCTATAAGTTCACTCACTCCAAATAATCTTATTTAATTCATATCAAATGAAAAGTATTGACCCTTTCTGAGCTATCTAAGGGAGAGATAGGAGAGAAGAAATGTTTTTTTGTCAATTTTAGATCTATTGAAAAAAATGAGTTTTAAAATTACTTGTGTGGATGCCAATACACCTTCCTAAATTATTCATACCTATAAATAAGTCACTCTAATCTATACAAACATCTTAAACTAATTTGTAAATGATCTTCTTCTTTTTTACATTGAACCTATAATATTTTAGTTTTAAAGCCCTCTCTAAGCCTTCTTTGACATGAAATAAATTATCCTATTTCTAAATATTTTTCTTTTTGATTAGATTCATGTATAATTCCTTAAAATGACCAAAATGTGGCATAAAATGATAATAAGAAAAATGGATAAATTTGGACCATGGTTACCATTTTAAAACCTATAGGATCTTATATAAAATTTAAACATGGTAGGGGGTTGACCCAATTTGACCTACGATAAAATTTTGGTCAACATTTTGGTGATTTTTAGGGGTAGTATGCTTGCTATGCTAAGGACCAATTTCCTTTTCCTATCATTTGGAAATAGAGTCATTCATATGATGAAATTGACATTGACATGAATTTTAAAATACTCCAAACTCACACCAAACACAACAAGAAACAAACACACTTAAAAAGACAATAAGACACACATGTGCTCTCTAAGCACTTAGGGAGAACACACAAACAACTCAAACCAACCAATGTGCCCGTCAATTATGGAAAACACATACCTATCCTATTATATATAATAAATAAAAACACTTGAGGTGAAGAACAAATTCTTCATTACTTCAACCAAGTTCAAAGATAATATTTATAGAATCACTATTGCTCCATGAAGACAAACCATCATATGATGAATGTTTGTTAATGAAAATTTGATTATGAAGATAATCAAATGAATTACCATTTTTCAAGATTTTTCTAACTACAAGTGTATCACTCAGAACTCTCGTGAACACCCCATCTAAATTTCCTAGAGGTTTATTTGACTTTGAAACTTTCTTTACATGTATCATGTCCACTTGGCTCTCCTTAATCTAATCACTGGGAGTGATGAAATCCTTCCCAAATTCAAATGTATTTGAATAAAGATATGTTTATTATTGAGAGTAATCAAGGTTGTCCTCTTTTTAACCAAACATTTAATGGTCTACCAAAGTTGTTTCCTTATTTTTAGGGAACCCACGCTCTTCTTTGTGCTCATTAGGTATATGATTGACCTCATTATCAGGTCTATATTACTTTTGAAGAGTGGTAGACCTCCTTACCTTTTTAAAAATATGCACTATGACATTTAATTTTTGCCACATATCATCTGATTTTTTGAGATTCATGCTCATGAACGTTCTCTTCTTTAACAATTAAAACTAAATGCTCACTAGGATGATCATGCTTTGTTGTAGATGGAATATAAACATCATCATCCATATACAAAATTTAGTTTCCCCATGCATCCTACCTTAGAGCATCATCAGGATTTACCTCAAGAGATCCATCACATTATTTATGGAGGATGTATGTACCAATACTTTTTCCTTCAATATGCTCATATGGATCAAACCCATACTTCTCAACTCCCCATTCATCAAGGTATAATTAATTCATCTATGTCATCAACAGGTGTTAGAGGTTATTGATCACTAGGATGACTTCTTCATCAATGATATAAAAATTCATGTTTGATGTATAAGGAACATATGTATTGACATGAAACTGAGATAGAGGTTTAGATTTGATTGGTAATTCAGCACCATACCTAGTCTTAAATTCCATATATAACCAATATAAATTCAAGTATCCTCCAATC
This sequence comes from Torreya grandis, assembly GCA_037957365.1. Taxonomy (NCBI): domain Eukaryota; kingdom Viridiplantae; phylum Streptophyta; class Pinopsida; order Cupressales; family Taxaceae; genus Torreya; species Torreya grandis. The sequence continues at coordinate 146,015 of JARHVA010010325.1, read as the reverse complement.
TTAGCATCAAAATATCTTGACAAGTAAAGTGAAAAGTTAGGTGGCACATCCACAACCATAACATCCTAAGGAATAGTGAAATTAGGACAAGTAACAATAACAAGTTTCAAACCTTGGATCATGCCAATTATCTTGGTAGGTAACCCATCTAGTTATAACACTACTTTAGAATGAGGCTCATACTTGAAATTCAGCCTATCAACCACTTATTTAGAAATGAATGAATTACTTGCTTCAATATCAATCAAATAATTATGAGTCAAACCATCTACAATGATGATAGAAATATAAAATATAGGAGATTTATCTACTTTCTCAACTTTTTTTGGTTGTCCCTCATTATGTTTCAATGTGTTTGTCAAGTCTTCCTCTTTCCCACTAGGTTGTTTGGTTATCATGATGAGTTTACATAACTATTATTTGATCAAGTCTTATTGTCCAAGTATTGATAGTATATTCCACATTGATAAACTTACACAAGTCTTCTTTATCTACTTTACAATGTTAGTGAAAGATCCACTAACCTTAGATTGTCCACTAATAGGAATAGTGTTGCTTATACCTTGAGAATTATAAGGTGTAAAATAACTCTTAGAATTTTGAATTATTTTATATACTTGTGTATTTAGGACTACATTAGACATACCTTCCCTTTGGGATGTTTTAAATCTCATTGATGGACCATGACCATCCTCTTGAATCTCTTCAATTACCTTTTTCTTTGACCTTGTTTTTACGGCTATAGGACTTGATTATTTGCTTGATTATCCTTTATAATTCACAACACATGATTCCTATTGTTTCAAATTTAATAAATTATTCCCCACTTGAGTAATCTCTCCATTGTTCTCTCTTCCGGTAGGTACCTTAGCTTGGGTCATGGCTAGCATGGTTCTTAAATTAGTCATGAAAGCTTGATTAAAGAACTCATTGGCATCAATAGATGGATCATGAGGTTATTCCCATGGAGGTTAACCCTTAATATCTTAATCAAGGTTTTTTAGTAGGCACTAATGATTTTTAGGTAGAGGGAGTATTAGGATTATAACCATTATATGGTTTTTCTTGAACTAGCTACCCTTGGCCTTGAAGATGACCTTGAAAGGGTGATGTATTGCCTTCATAGTTTATATAGGATTGATTATGTTGATAGGAGTTTTTAAAGGTCTCAATTTTTACTAATATATGATCCTTTTGAGATGTAAAATACTTTAATCAAGATCCTTCATTCTTTTTGCCTTATTAGATTTACTTGACTGACAAGGGGCAGTTGGCTTATGTTTTAGTGTAAAGATGAGAGAAATAGTAGGCGTAAGGGTTTTCAAACCAAGGAATATAGGAATTTGTTGTCTTTTTTAAATATTCCTAGACTAAATAAAATAATTCTCATCCCTAATGGCCACTTTGTAGGCATTAGATAATGTGTTTGCTCCTATAGATTGTACTATCATAGAAATATCACTATCAAAATCTTTAAGATAATAAAGGAAACCATGATGTGTAGTAGGTATTACCAAGATTGGGCTCCTATCCCATTCTTATGAAACCTTGTTGAAGTATTTAAATCTTATTGAGGTGTTCTCCTTATGTTGGTTAGCTTCTCAATCAATGACAAGTTATCACTCTTGTCCTCAAACCTTCTCCTCAAAGCATCACCCAATTCATCTCATGTGGTGATAGATTTAGGATCCAAAGTACAATACAAATCAATATATTTCCCCTTGAAATAAATATTAAACATATTAATATATATATATATATATATATATATATATATATATATATATATATATAATCCTAAATTATATGATGTATATTGCAAAAGTTGGCAATGTTCCTAATCTTCTCAATAGGATTAATGGAAGTCTTACCTTTATATGAAGAGACACTTTTGAGGGCTAATATGGGAATGTAATCATAATGGTAAAGTCTTAAAAGATTATAGCCATTTAAATAAACAAAATTTAAGTTCCTTACCATGATACCTCTAAGATTTTGTAAGATTTGGCCAATCATGAACATTCTTATAGGTTATGAGCAAGTTATGATCTTTTTGGGTAAGGATGGGTGTTATAAATTTTTTATTCTTCGATTGAATAATAAGGATTCTATTTGAAATAAAAATTAATTCCTTAAGTATGACCTTTTATGTTTACCTTAAGAATGAAAAATTCACTAGTCCACCACCAATAGTAAATTATTGAGTCATCAGATATTGTAGGAAGTAGACTATTATAGCCTCCTTGTTGTCAAGACCAACGTCCACCTTGACCAGCCTTCTTGGACCACATATCCCATCAGGAATGTTATAAATATTATATCCCAAATTTTTACCCTATAGAATTCAATCAGACATTCTCAAATTTGGAAAAACATGTAACTATCTCTAAATATAGGTAGATTGCTACAAGAGATAGATCTCTAGATTATGGGCTAGCTCCCTTGATCTATTTTTTTAGTCTCACACACTACACTAGGATAATAACTTATTGGGGGTGAAAAGGGGTAGAAAAAACATGAAATAAACCTACACTAATGGAGGTGATATACTAAGGATATCTCTAGAAACGTACTTGAAATTGCACTATGAAGGTAGATTATTAAAACTAATCTCAACTCAAGGTTATTTTAGCAAAAGTGATTCTACATTGAGGAAGATTGCTATGCATTTTTAAATGTGATTGAATAGGAGGTCTAATATTAAACACTAATAATCTTCTTCACACTTAAAATACACCTAATAAACATTTACACTTCATGAGACCTATTAGAACAAATGTTACTCACACAATGCATGAAAGAGCAAAATTGAAGAAAGGAGAAAAAATCATCACTTCTCATCTAAATGGACTAATTGACATAATTAGGCAAGAATTTCAAAGATTAAACCATATTAAGAACTTTATTCAAAGGCAAAATAAGATGTCAAACTAGTAGGGGTTCACCATAACAATTATGGATGTTTTTAATACCAAACTAGCTCCAATATATAGATTAATAAGAGAGGTGAGAGAAAAAGTGATGTTAGAGAGCCACAATACCAATTTTCAATTCTTGAAGACTAGTTACAATGTAAGATAAAGAGTTATAAAATAGATCATGAAGTTCTCTTGAATAAGTGTTAATCTGAAACATAACATCCTCTTGAAGTTGTCATAGGGACACTTCATTATCTTTCTTGAAACTACTCTTTTTGATGAGGAGTTCAAAAACAACCTAGAACTACCTTGGAAGTCATTGACACATGTGTACTAACTTAATAAGTTGGAAACATGTTTAGTGAAATTCATTATGCATTCCTCCAAATGATGATATTCTCTTTTCCAATTGTTACTTACCCCTAAAGTAACTTACTAGCCCTCTAGACCTATTCCATGCTAGGAAATTTTTTAAGTTACCTTGAGTAAGGTGGATTTTAAAATATGGATATGAAAAGGCATATATAACACTATATATGAATAAAGTTTCATCTTTCCATTCTATGATAACATATTCCTAGTTGGATTGGTAGGTTT